>VUQI01025123.1:0-15871 GCA_015106735.1 Paratilapia polleni | reverse complement strand
GGAGAAATATGGTCTCTCTTTCTAGTCCCTGTCAGTACTCTCGCTGCAGCATTCTGGATTAATTGAAGGTTTTTCAGGGAGCTTTTAGAGCAACCTGATAATAGTGAATTACAATAGTCCAGCCTAGAAGTAATAAATGCATGAACTAGTTTTTCAGCATCACTCTGAGACAGGATGCCTCTAATTTTAGAGATATTACGCAAATGCAAGAAAGCAGTCCTACATATTTGTTTAATGTGCGTGTTGAAAGACATATCCTGGTCAAAAATGACTCCAAGAGTCCTCACAGTGTCCCTAGAGGCAAAAGTAATGCCATCCAGAGTAAGTATCTGGCTACATGGTAGCAACTCAATGCCTTGAGCAGGTACAGTGCTTAACAAATTTATTAGACCACCTGTCATAAAAACGAGAAAGACCATCCAGCATCACAAAGTGCTTTAATGTGGACTCTTTCCTTTTCAGTGAGTTCTCGATGTTTTACCATTTTGAACAGGACTGAGGAATTTCAAACTGAATTCACATTTTTATACCCAAATTTGAGCCGGCACACCGGACGTCTCTGAGAAGTCAGAAATTAGTCAAGCATAACATTCAACCATTAAAACTAATTTTTCTGTTCAAGAATGAAAGTAGCTGTAATTTGGAATCTTAATCAAAAAATAATAATGTGCTTTACAATTTTTTTCTGCTTTTTTGTAAAACGGTAAATTTGAAAATTAATAGTAATTATATTTTAGCATTAAAAATATCACTTCGATTAAAGAGCTTGTGCATAATGGTGGATTAACCATTGCAGAAACATAAAAAATGATTTTGGTAATTACCAATACTGTTAATTTAGGGCAGCTGTGGCATAAACCTTACATTGGGTGGTGGTCTAATAAATTTGTTAAGCACTGTATCTAGACATGGTCGAGATGACCTGCTGAAGTTCAAACTGAGCATCAGATTGCGGAATGAAGGTGATTTAAGTGATTTTGAACATGGCAGGTTGTTGGCACCAGATGGGCTGGTGTGAGTATCTCAGAAACTGCTGGTCTACTGGGATTTTCCCATACAACCATCTCTAGAGTTTACAAAGAAAAGAGAAAATATCCAGTGAGCAGCAGTTCTCTGGGTGAAAATGCCTTGATGATGTCAAGAGGTCAGAGGAGAATGACCAGATTCTTTTGAGCTGATAGGAAGGCAACAGTAACTCAAATAACCACCTGTTACAACCAAGGTCTGCAGAAGAGCATCTCTGAATGCACAACATGTTGAACCTTGAACCAGATGGGCTACAGCAGCAGAAGACCACACCATGTGCCACTCTTCTCAGCTAAGAACGGGAAACCGAGGCTACAGTTCACAGAGACTCACCAAAACTGGACAATAAAAGATTAGAAAAATGTTGCCTGCTCTGATGAGTCTCAATTTCTGCTGCTACTTTCAGGTGGTAGGGTCAGAATTTGGTGTAAACAACATGAAAGCATGGATCCATCCTGCCTTGTATGAACAGTTGTGGTGGTGGTGTAATGCTGTGGAGGATATTTTCTTGGCACTCTCTGGGTCCCTTAGTACCAACTGAGCATCATTTAAACACCACAGCCCACCTGAGTATTGTTGCGGACCACGTCCATCCCTTTATGACCACAGTGTACCCATCTTCTGATGACTGCTTCCAGCAGGATGATGTGCCGTGTCACAAAATTCAAATCATCTCAAACTGGTATCTTGAGTTCACTGCACTCAAATGGCCTCCACAGTCACCAGATCTCAATCCAATAGAGCACCTTTGGGATGTGGTGGAACGAGAGAGTCACACCATGGATGTTCAGCCGACAAATCTGCAGCAGCTGTGTGACGCTACCATGTCAATATGGACCAAAATCTCTGAGGGATGTTTCCAGCAACAGTTGTTGAATCTGTGGAAAGCTAATTTTACCCAGTAATACTGATCGGTCGATATGGTACGATATGATACAATATAAAATACTATTTATCCCATATTTGGTAAATTCTTTTGTTACAGCAGTTGAAACAATACTAATACTAATAATAATAATAGTTAGCAAATCTTTTTCTGTTCCTTTAGTGACTGCTCTAAAGACGCTTTGTTAGATGTGACATCTGAAAGCCTGAAAGGTAGTGAGATATTCAACCTGTTTAAAAAAAAGTAATTTACTTAAACAGTTAAACAAAGAAAAGAAAAACTAAACATACGCTTTCCAAAGAAGACATCTTTGCTTTAATTCTCTGACTTACGCCTTTTAAATGATCGACAGTGGTTCCACTTAAGTTTGAGCCTTTGCCACGTGCAGCTCGGTGTTTCTAATAACCTGTTCTGTTCCTAAAGTAACTGATTAGAATCATAAAAACTTTATTATTCCCTGCAGGGACATTCTTTGGTAAAAGTTTCTCAAGCTTGTGGAAGTTGTAAAATTATACAACACAAGAAATACAAAACAATTACTTGGTCGTCAAAGGTTGCCTGCCTGGATTTGATGGAGTTCTGTCAACAGGAAAGTGTTTCTCTGTTCATGACCAGTCCAAAGAGACTGTGTGATTTCCTGTGGAGAAAATTCAAGCATTTGTGACGCTGTGAGGCTCGGACTGTAGCCTCTCGCGCTGCTCCCTCTGGGATGTGTCTGGATCAGTACAGTCAGAGGTCATATATTTCCTCTCAAGCGTGTATGTTGGAAAACTCTGCAGATTAGCTTTGATCAACATAGCAAAACATCAAGAGGTCGAATGTCACACTCAGTTTGTTCCCCATGCTCATCTCAGGGCAGCTTGATTGTCACTCACACGTTAACCCATAAATTGAATATCAGTAACCGCGCTGATTCCTGTATATGTGTGTGTTTTGCCATACAGTGGGGAGGATTATTTCCACTGACTTCATGTGTTCCAATCACGCATTAACTGCATTAACTTTCTATCTACAGAATGCATTTATCCAGCTGTCACTGGCATTTCGTAATGACAACTACACTCTGGAGACGCGACTCAAGCAGGCAGAAAGAGAGAGGAACCTGACTGAGGAAGACACAGAAAAAGAATTAGAAGAGTTCAAAGGAGCACTAAAGGTTGGTCCTCGAAAGCAGACACCGATGTTAGGTAGATGTTAACTCGCAACAAAAGACGAATTCCCTCTGGCTCTTTAGTGTCTACTCATCTTTTTAATGTTTCCTGGAAATGTAAACAGTAAATATTTATCTTGCGTGAGTAATCCAGGTGCAAAAGGGATACACACTTTCTCTTCCTGAGATTTGCAACACAATGTTGTTGTGTTTTTTGCAGATGACTGCACCAACGTGGCAGAACCTGGAGCAGCGTGAAGCCTACCAGCGCCTAATAGAGACATTAGCAGTGCTGCATAGACTGGCCACACGACTCTCCAGCAGAGCAGAGATAGTTGGTGCAGTTCGGCAGGTGCAGTTACACACACACACACACACACACACACACACACACACACTCACAATTCTGCACAATTCAGTGACAGATGCTATAAAAAATACACAGAGCAGGTTATCGTTTAAACAACTGGTGCCTCAGCAATGCCTGTTTGGCAGCGTTTTTTAAAATTATGCTGAAAGATTTTATCTGATGTCATGGCTGACCTTAGGCCAGCCAAAGCAAACATCAGAAAAAGAGCAAAGGTCTTCATCTATTTAAAAACCCAAATCAATCAGATGAATCTCTGCCTTTTTCTGACATTCTTGTGTACAGCTACCAATCTGTTAATAGCAATCGAATTATAATAGCTCCAAAATTAAGGGTTCACATAACATGGTGTAAAATCTATTGAATGGATTATACATTTTCTCTCACTGTGGATGTTTTTAAATACTTTTGTTTGTGTATCATATTTGTTTCCATATTATAGATAACTCTTTTGATGTATGGATTGTAAGAACTAAAGTAAACATGACAATATGGAAATTAGTTTCATTATTTAGAGACGTGTAAATATTTTGCCATTAAAAAGAGCCAATGGGATGATTAAATAGGTGTTAATATGTCATAAATATGTCAAGACTGTGTGTGTATGGTTTTATTTTTTAAATATGTTTAAAAACATATTTTCACTCAAACGTTGGGTAAGTTGGACAGCCAGAAGTCTACTAAGATCCTAAGTAGAAATACAGCTTTTTGTGTATTTTGTTTTGACAGTTATTAAAAGATTTTTGGTCTCTTATCAGGTTAGACATTTCAGGTTAGTTAGGATATGTACAGTTTCTTAGCAGAGGCTCTGGTTTCTGTGCTCACACACTGAGATTCAGGCCTGCTTTGACTGAATTTTTATTGTCTTAACAGGAGAAACGTATGAACAAGGCCACAGAGGTGATGATGCAGTATGTGGAAAATCTGAAGAGGACATATGAGAAAGACCATGCAGAGCTCATGGAGTTTAAGAAGCTGGCCAATCAGAACTCAAATCGTTGTTATGGCGCATCTGTAGACACTGGAGGTAAGACTGCACTCATGATCCTTTTTCAGAACCACTGCTGGCTTGATCTTGAAGTTTCTGCAGCAACTGGAGTATATTAATGCTGTATTGCTGACCAGCTTTACTGCAGATTTGGGAGAAGCAAAAGCATTAAAATGGTTGCAGCGCTTTATTAATGCTGTATTCTGTGGTTCTTTGTGTATCTTTATAAAGATGATGGAGTTCCACGTCCGTCTAGATCAATGTCCCTCACTCTTGGAAAGGTAAGCAATGAAGTTTTTTGCATTTTCTCTGTTTTAAATTTTTGCAAAGTGTTAGGATATGCAACTGTTAGACTGTTAAAACAAGTAATTTAAATATTCAACCACTTACTCTGGCTGATTGTAATGGTTTTGACTGTCGCCTGCTACTTAAAAAAATACAAAAATGTGTTTAAAAAACCCTGTCACATCAAGCATGTTTCTTGGTGTTATAATCTTAACACTAACTTGCGTTCATGCTGGCAGCTCTGCAGTGGAAATTTGAGCAAAATGCTCGCCATTTTGCGTGTTTGCAAGAACATGACTGTTGTTCAGATATTTTACCCCAAACTGAAAATGGGTAGCCAGATCTTCCACAGACTAAAGTTTGGCCACCCCACCTCACACAACCATTGAGGCCCCTTAGAGAGCTACATACATACTCATAGAATTGAACCTACATTCAGTAACTACTATTTTTCTAGGAATCCTTTTGCTGCAGCCATTGTTACTACACAGATATATTTATATAGCACAACTTTAGCAGCTGTTCCAGAATTTCTTTTAATGAAGTGAGGTTAAAGTTAAAAAAAAATATAAAAAATCGTCCTCATGGTTTGTACATGACATAAGCCAATGTAAGTAAGTAAGTAAAGTTTATTTATATAGCACTTTTCAAGGATAAAAGTCACAAAGTGCTTTACGATATAAAATAAGATAAAAACAATTAAGACCGTATAAATGGATAAAGCTAAATAAAATAAAACTAAATAAAAGCAAGGCTGCATAGGTGGGTCTTAAGCTTCTTTTTAAAGGTATCAACAGTGCCAACAGATCTTAAGTCCAATGGAAGCGAGTTCCACAACCTCAAAAGCACAATCTCCTTTTGTCATTTACCTGGACCAAGGTACCACCAACAGGTATTGATCAGTTGACCTCAGAGACCTTGTAGTTACATACGGATGTGGAAGTTCACTAATACAGGGAAACATCTGACCATGAAGAGCTCTAAAAGTGACCACCAAAATCTTAAATTGAACCCTGAACTTTACAGGGAGCCAGAAGGACAGAATTGGTGTTACATGGGACCATAAGCCAATGATAACCGTAAGCAACCCAAATTTCCATTTGGCCTCCAGTGATTTGCCGCACAGAAAAAAAAAGAACAATAATAATAATAATAATAATAATAATAATAATAATAATAACTAGACTTCACTTTTTGTGCTACTACAATATGAATAATGATCTTAGCTGGGCCAACCCTATAAAATCTGCCTGGCTCCAACTCTAGGGACCATGATTGTAGAAAATTTCAGGATTCCTATTCACTGACCCATCCAGCAGTGTCAGAGATAAGTCAGCCTGGACCAAAGTGGGACACTGAGGAGCTGACAAACGTGAGCATACAGCCATGCTGCAAGCACAGCTAAAAATGTCTCATCCTCTCCTGTTTTTACTCTTCTCTTGTGTTTCGTGTTTCTTTAAAAAACAAAAAGAAATGTGTTATAGTGCTACTGTAGCTGTAAAAGACAATGTTGCGTGTTTTGTCTCCCTTTCACCCAAATCATCTGTAGGCTTTGCCTCGACGCAGGGTGAGCGTAGCGGTGGTGCCAAAGTTTAACCTCCTCAACATCCCAGGTCAGACCCCAGCCACAGCTGTCCCAGCCTCCAGCGCAGGACCCACAACTGGTGCTGCTCTTCCTGTCCTGGTAGGAAATGATGGGAAATGATGTATCAAGCATTACATACAATGACACCCACACTTCCAGATAAACTGCTGAGTTAAAGTTCCTCAGTGGGTTGGAAACATATTCAGCTCTTTTCAGAATAATTCACTGATTGTTTTGAAAATATTACTGGCATTTTTTTTTCTTTTTTTGCATTGGAGAAACTGTGTTTAAAAGGAAAAAGGTTTGTAGTATATGCTGTGATTTTTTTTTTGTACATAAAGTACATAAAATGATATGCACAAAAAGTAGTGTATCCTGGTCTCACTGATTTGTTAGTATTTCCATCAATTAGCTCTTTGCCATCTCAGATGGTTTGACACAAACAGCATGTTATTTCTAATAGAGCCCTAGGGTGGTCCTCAGTGGTACACAAAAATGTGGACTTCCTCTATGTGCTTCTTGAAAAAATAGTTTTTCTTTATAAGAAAAATACTAGTACCAAATACCTTACAGAAATAAGTTTATTTACCACTATTATATGAGGTGTAAACATTTCAGTGTTTGAGCATCTAGGTGACTGGTAGTGGATACAATAGAGCACAATGAAAACTGAAAATGGGAAACATTTTGAAACAAAGCCTCAGCATAATGCTGACAGATAAAGAAGAGTTTAGGCTGTCTCTAATTTAGTCAATGATAACTCATCAGTTCTTGGAGGGAGCAATATTGAGTCGTTGAGTCTCTGCCTTCTTCAAATCAGGGAACTGACAGCAGTGCCACTCAACAATTTGCAGCAGATATTGGCGTTACTGCTCATTTTTTGTCAAGACCTGATTGTAGTTCTGGATAAGGGCCACTTGGGTGGCATAGTGGTTCAGTGGTTAGCACTGTTGCCTCGCAGCAAAAGGGTCCTAGGTTCAAATCCACCAGCCAGCTGAGGCTTTTCTCTGTCGAGTTTGCATGTTCCCTATGTGCCTGCGTGTGTTCTCTCTGGATACTCCGGCTTATCTAATTCAGGGTCGTGGGGGGCGCTGGAGCCTTTCCAAGCTGTCACTGGGTGTTTCAGGCTAGTTCAAAACTGGTTTCTGAACAAGGAGATTTTGTTTCCATAAATTACTCACAACATCCACCTGGCACGGTGAAGGGAAACTGGCTGGAAAAACTTGAATCCCCTTTGGGGGACAGTTACCAAGAAGAATGACTGTCAGGTCAAGATATTTGCTGTAGTCATCACGAGGCTGAGCAGATTCCACTCCTGGGTGTCAGACTTGTTTTGCTGCCCTAGTTTAACTTCGGTATTGAGTTGTCATTTTTAAAGAAATTTGTGTCAGAAAAGTCTGATTATTGTTTTTTATGGTTATTAGGAGTTATAATTCAGAACCATCCCTTAGTTAAGCTCCGATAGGCCTAGGCTGCTGGGGGCTTCCCATGACGCACTGAGCACTTCCTCTTCCTCTCTTCCTGTCACTCTCCAT
Source organism: Paratilapia polleni (assembly GCA_015106735.1). Classification (NCBI taxonomy): domain Eukaryota; kingdom Metazoa; phylum Chordata; class Actinopteri; order Cichliformes; family Cichlidae; genus Paratilapia; species Paratilapia polleni. The sequence continues at coordinate 8,049 of VUQI01025123.1, read as the reverse complement.
GTGTTCATACACCACGTGCATTTAATCATTAGTTATTATTAAACTCTGTCTCTCTCCTATAGGTGTGCCTTTTTGTCCTGTCTCCCTCTGCTCTCTTCTGTTTCCCCTCACCCCCAACCGGTCGCGGCAGATGACTGCCCCTCCCTGAGCCTGGTTCTGCCGGAGGTTTCTTCCTGTTAAAAGGGAGTTTTTCCTTCCCACTGTTGCCAAGTGCTTGCTCATAGGGGGTCGTCTGACTGTTGGGGTTTTTTGTCTAATATTGTAGGGTCTTTACACTAAAATATAAGGTGCCTTGAGGCAACTTTTGTTGTGATTTGGCGCTATATAAATAAAACTAAGTTGAATTGAACTGTGTAGTGTGTACAATATTTCAAAATGCAAGGATTATGTGACTGTGGCAAAAACCTTCTGAAATCACATGAAATGTCACTCTAATTATTATTTCCCCTCAAGGAACTAAAAATCAAAAAGCACATACTAATAGTTTAACTTGGTATTTCAGGACCACCCTGCTGAGCCCCCAAATGCAAACGCATATATTCATCCATAAAAGAAAGCCTATTTCAGTAAATGGTGTAAATACCCCTGTCATATCTGTTAACTGTTTTGTTGTTGGGAAACATTAAGATTTTTTTAACACTCTTCTCTTCAGTGTGAAGCAAATGATGTGAAAGGCAACGCCTCCACAGAGGCTGCACAACCAGCTACAGAATGGTATGTTTCCTGTATTAATATTGTTTTGCCTGCACATACACGTTCACATACGCACATGCACACGGCTGCATGTAAGTCACATGCCGCTGCTTAATTTTCAAGGTCATTCCACAGTCCTCTAAACAATGGGGCAAGAAAAAAATCCTGAACTTCTAGTCATTCTTATCAAAAGCATTCTGTGTTGCAGATGGGAATTAAGCTTCTTTGTGTGACTTTCAGGATGTTTTTTTTTTTACAGTGCATAAAAGGTCCCAGTGAGGTAAAAATAACCCTGAAAGTATAAAAAAATAATCAAACTCTGCTGCAGTTGAGGGATATGCTATTACAGGATTTGCTATCCAGTAATCTAAACATTTATGAAAGAGTTTGACAAAGTCCAGGCCCAAGGCTCCAGTCATATTGTGGTTATAAAGTCAGCCTGAGTAGAGCTCTCAAGTGTCTGGGCTAGATGTTCTTTGAGGACAATAGCAATAACAACTGTGCAAAGTGCCATCACAGTTTCTCTGTTTGCACTCACCATGCTTGTGATGGTGGTGGTAATGCACACTCCACTCAGCCACCACTGCAGCTCGTCTATTATAAGGCAGACCCACAGTGTTGTGATGGAACCTGACTATACGCTGTTTTGTAACTTCTGCTGTGATTTTCACAGTGTCCAAGGCTAACTGTTCTTTCCTATCTGAAACAATGCAGTGGAAAGAGTGTGTCGGAGCAGGAAAACGAGCCAGCCAAGCCTTCAGTAAACTTGGAGGAGCTCAGATCTGAAATCAGAGCTGACCTCAGAGCCGAGATCAAGGCAAAGATCGAGGAGGAGGCCTACCAAAAAGGGTGAGGCCTTCTCTTCTGCTTGTTAATGTACACAAACAGACACTTGGTGATGACATAATTGTTTATCAGAAATCACCTCACTCATATGTGTTTGGATTTTGCTGGTAAATGTGGACATTTCAAATGCAGCTACCAAGATGGACTGAGGCAAAACAAAGCACTTCAGGAAGAGAAATGTGAAGAGGACTGTGCTGTGGAGAAATTGCTGGAAACAAAAGATAAGGATGAAGAGAGCGGAGAGACACTTAAGAACAGCAGGTAAACTGAATCTGTCCCTTAAGAAAAAGAAATATAAAGTGTGTATTTATATTTATCTGTGAAAGTATTGACACAAGCATGACAAAATACCAATTTTCAGGTTACAATCAAATGCCATATTGTACACTCCAAACAGTATTTATGAATAATCAAACTTTTTATACCCTTATGTTTGATTGAAACATGTTAGTGCGCTTATTGTAAATAATTCATGATCAGTTAAAGATAGTCCCTCTGATATTTTAGATTTTATTGAAAAATGCACATAGTAAATGAGGAAACAACACAAACCCATTTTTAATTAGTCTGAGACTGAGTTTGTATATAGCTCTATATAACTTTTAAATGCTTATCCTTAAATTAAGATTATAGGATTAAAAGTGAGAGTAAAACTAACATCCAGTCATTATTCTAACAAATATAAATAATGTCTTCTTTTCCGTCTTCTTTTTTCTTCCTTTCTTGCTTCCACATTAGATATATAGGCTAGATGATATCTGCATTTTAAAGAAACTCCTGTTCTTTTGTTTGAATGGAAATTACTGTTTCTCCACAATTAAAAAAACAAAACAATGATTAAGTTGTTGACAACAATGAGACTTTCAGAACCAGACTGTTTGCTGTATGGAGTTATTATCTTCACAGGAGGATGGAGGAGGTCCTGGCTCTTGTTAGCCGGTTTTGTCCCAAGATCTCCATGAGCCGGCGACTTCTTTGGATTGCCCTGATGCTGTTTGTGGCCATGTGTGTGGTTATCAGTATTTGTTCATTCTTCAGTGACTACTACAGTCGACATGAGGACACGTAAGGGAAGAGGGACTTTGTGCAAGACATGACAGGGTGTTAGAGCACAACCAAAGAACCCAACAAAGAGAATAACAGAACACATTCATTGTGTGTCTGTCAGTTTACCATATCATCAGACTCACTTGAATCAAATGACCCTGACACTCGAGGGTCAAAGACATTTTGGGAGGCTTTATGTTGCCTTTTTCACAGTCAGCAGCATTAAGTTGTAATTTTGCTTGAAATGGAAAGTTGAAAGGATGTTTGCTGCAGCAATAAATAAGTTAATTCTGTTTAGGGACCAATTATATTGTGTGGAATAATAGATATTTAATTAAATTACATGCATATGTAGTGATACATTCTGGTTCTGGTACTTTGAATACTGAATATGGCACTTTCCACTAAATGCCACAGTAGAAAAAGAGTTTATTTATCTGCACTCTAATATGAAAGTATAATCTCTCAGGTCTGATAGATAATGAAGCCCCTGAGAGATTTTTTAATACATATTTAAAGACTGTTTTTAATCTGTTTTTCTGTGAAGAATATTTAAAATGTAAGCACATTCCACAGTAGGTCTTCAAGTGCAATACTTTGCAGCTGATGGTTCTCATTTGTGCCATATTTGATTGTTACTTCAGAGCACTGACAGATTTTCTTCCTGTATGCAAGCATTGTTTAGATGGCTTTTCTTTGTCTTCTTTGCACATGTGTGCCTGCCTGTGGTGTCTGTTCTTTGTAGATTTCATGGTCTGCCACTTCTCCTTTAAATAAAAAGTGCCTGAAAATATTCTGTAGTCATTTCAGTAGTGACAAATATCTGTTGCTGTGACAGAAGATTGATGTTATAATCTCATCTCAAAGGGCATACAATCATGTGAAAAAGAAAGTTTTTCACAGGACTCTATTCAGTCCTGTGAAAAACTAAGTACACCCAATGATTCAATAACTCGTAGAACCACCTTTAGCAGCAATAACTTGAAGTAATCAGTTTCTGTATGACTATCAGTCTTTCATATCACTGTGGAGGACTTTTGGCCCACTCTTCTTACAATGTTGCTTCAGTTCATTGAGGTTTACAGGCATTTGTTTATGCACAGCTCTTAAGGCCCTGCCACAGTATTTCAATCAGGTTGAGGTCTGGACTTTGACTGGGCCGTTGCAACACCTTGATTATTTTCTTTTTTCAGCCATTCTGCTGTAGATTTGCTGCTGTGCTTGGGATCCTTATCCTGTTGCATGACCCAATTTCAGCCGAGCTTTATCTGTCGGACAGATGGCCTCATATTTGACTGTAGAATAGTTTGGTATACAGAGGAGTTCATCGTCAATTCAATGACTGCACGGTGCCCAGGTCCTGTGGCTGCAAAACAAGCCTAAATCATCACCCCTCCACCACCGTGCTTGACAGCTGGTATGAGGTGTTTGTGCTGATGTGCTGTGTGATGCTGTGCATTATGGCCAAACACCTCTACTTTGGTCTCGTCTGTCCAAAGGACATTGTTCCAGAAGTCTTGTGGTTTGTTCAGATGCACCTGTTCAAACATAAGCCGTGCTGCCTTGTTCTTTATAGAGAGAAGAGTCTTTCTCCTAGCAACCCTTCCAAACAAGCCATACTTGTTCAGTCTTTTTCTAATTGTATTGTCATGACCTTTAACCTTTAACATGTTAACTGAGGCCTGTAGAGTCTGAGATTTAGCTATTGGCTTTTTTGCAGTTTCTCTGAGCATTGCCGTCTGATCTTGGGGTGAATGTGCTGGGACGTCCACTCCTGCGAAGATTGAGGCATTGTGTTAACACACACCTGAATGCTCCAGACCAACAAACTGCCAAAATTTCTGCTTTTGTGGAGGTGGTCTCGCTTGCTGATGATCAGTTAATCAACTGCATTTTATTAGCAGCACCTGGCTGCTACCTACCCTCTTAATTCCTGTGGAAGCAATAAGGGTGAACTTAGTTTTTCACAGGACTGCATAGAGTCCTGTGAAAATATGTCACCTTGTTTTATATGTATGTAGTCCATATATATTGACTTTTGAGAAAAAGCATTGATTATTCACAATACGTGCAATACAGATTTTAATGAAGAATACAGATTGAGCCAGCAGTCAGTAAGCTTACCTTGCAAAACAAACAAGAAGCAGGGGGAACACCTAGACTCTGTCTAAAGGTAACTAATTAGTTTGTCTTGTTTTTTTATCTGATAAAAATTAATTCTAAAAAAAACTAAAAAGAATTATGTAAGAGAATAAACATTGTCAGTCTGTGTTTTTGGTATATCAACAGTCAGGAGATTCATCTCACTTATAGATTGTATAAAAGATGGTTTATAAAGTCCCATTTTGAAGACTTCATTTTAGCATTTTGGCTACTGCCACATTAGTTTTTGAAGCCAAAAGTGACCATATTCTGCTTCAAATATTGTGTGGAGTTATAAATTATTAGCTAATTCTAGCCTGTTAATGGAGGTGAAGCCAGGAATTCAGCAAGAATCTACAGCCACATGTGACTTCCACCTGTCAGTCATAACACCCAGGTCCCTAATATAATTTTAAGCCTTAACACAGTTTAAAGGAGTTATGCAAAAAGATGCACCCCATTGTAGCTGTGATAAATGAGGAAAGTGGCTATAGAAACCAAAAGTGTTTTCTGTTCCAGGTATTTTGACATGAGACTCTGTGAGGACTGAAACACTTTTGAAAACAGACTGAAGAATTTAAAAAATTACAGTTTTTGGCACTTCCATATTGGCTTAATTTTTCAGCTTCATAGGCTGCCCTTTGCAAGAAGGCCGCTACAAAATTTTCATAAAGTTGCTTTATTCCTCCAAATTATGTCATCAGTTTCAGGGCCTATTAATAAAGTTGCGGCTGTCTGAATTCAGGGTGCTTGTTTTCACTGGCTGTTCTACCACAGTTATAATTTATTGGGAGACTTCAACAGAGCAGAGCAAACATTCGTGTTTCGTGGTATGAGGCTTATCTTTAGTCAGAAATCATCTCATCTCATGTAATTTAGTTTAACTCTATAATGACCCAAAGGACATACAAACCCCACGCTTAGAGAGGTAAAATATATGTGTAAGATGAGTATAATTTCCCTACTCAGAGCTCCAGATTGTCACCTCACTGTCACCTCGCATCTGTCAAAAACACCACTGCATGTTCGTCAGCAGGCTCTGCGTCATTTCCTGCCAGAAGGACTTGAGGAGAAATGTTTTTGCGGAAATGGGATGTCGCGTGCCAAAGGCTCATCAGAGGAGACCAGCGATATTAAGCACATCCATGACTGAGTACTAGCCCAAGGGAGGAAATCATTAGGACAGAGTGCCCTGTAAGAGGTCAGGAACAGTGAAAATCTCTTCACGTGTATTACATCATTATTTTCAGAAACCTTTAACAATTCTGCTCCAAATGGTACCCTCTGTATTTTCACTTGGATCTAAACAAATGTTTTGCTCATTTAACTTACTTATCTAAGTTAAGCAACACGTTCAGTGCTTTTCCCTGACACTGAATTTCTGCAAATTTGTCTTTTTGACATATTACTTATCTCTTTCTCAACTCCCAGAACATTAGATGGTTCTTGATCTGACCTGTGAGCAGTACTTCCTTCTTCCTTTTCCGTTACTCTCTGCCAATGACAGAGTTCATGCGCCCCAGTGAATAGAATCACCTCTATTTAACCGTGCCTTTTGGCTTAGAGACACATAAAACTTGCAACAACGGTCATACCCAGCATTCATCCGTCTTTACTCTGACGAGTCATGAATATCATCTGGCTTTGCATCCCAGCAGTCCTGTCTGTTACTTCAGCCTTCTCTTTTCAAATGACTGGCATAAGCCACATCAGAGGTAAGTTATTCCAGATGATATATCTACTGTGTAGAATTTATTGTATTATCATATACAGTACATATAAGTCTGAAATTGTTTCATGTGCTTTTTCCAGTTTTCCCAGCATTCAATCACAGTATTGCAGGAGTAATCCTGGTTAGCTCTTTAAATAACCTCAACCAGCCTGAATATGCCTTCAATGCCACTGAAGCCCGAAGGCTCTGCTCACTCCTTAGACTGAAGATTGCCTCAAAAGCACACATTGAGAAAGCTCTTTCTAGAGGTTTAGAAACATGCAGGTGAGACCAGCGAGAAAAAAATATCACCTTCATATCACCTCAGAGGAATACAGAGAAAAGCTCCTAATATTATGTTTTGTTCAGGTTTGGATGGATTGATGAACATTTTGTAGTCATTCCCCGCATCAAGCCACTTGCTAATTGTGGTAAAAACAAGATTGGCCTAGTGTCATGGCGAGCCAGTGTAACAGAAAAGTTTGATGTGTTTTGCTTCAATAAATCAGGTGAGAAACTTTACATTTGCACTTTTAACTGCTGTGTATAAAGACATCATTCATGCTGTTCTTCACCATTGCAGAAAAGATCTGCTGTAAATGTATGAATAAGAATATATTAGTATTAATGAATAGTCTTGACGCAAACTATGCTATTGCATTTACAGTGTGATTTAATTTGTATTCAGCTGCAATTTTTTGTTATATTCCACATAACTTTAAAGAAAAAAAAGTACATTTGGAGAATATGTCTGTTTAATGTTTATTTCAGGATTTTCAAATACATACAAACACACCCCTAATATCTTCCACAACATGATTAGAATTTCAAACAGGAGGAAGTACCAAAGGAAAAAAAAAACATATAACAATCATCTAATCTTTGCACAGATGCAGTGATACAACTGAGGGATGCAGTAACTGACACCTCTTTGAGCAGCATGTATGGTCGCACACGCTCCACCCCAGCAACACAATCTACGTCTTCCTCCTCAACTCTCAAAACCCTCAACACTGAGGCAGAACCAGATGACTTTGCCAGCAGTTCACAAGGCTTTAGCGGAGGTACAGGACTCTTAATCTGATTTTATTTTGACAAATTCAATTGATACTGTAAAACACAGCACAAGATATAACACATACAAGTAAAGACCTCTTTATTAATAGTGCGTTGTATGACCAATGTATTTTTCCTTCTCTGTTTCATATTTTAGGAAAGGCTGTGCTCATCATCTGCACCTGTGCCCTTCTACTAATTATAATAATCATCCTTGCATACCTAAAAATGTGAGTGCTTTTCATTATAATAAACAGAATAGGATGCTGAGATTAAAGAAAGATTTGTTAGCACATAAGTACATAAATCAAGAGTGAGTGGTACGGACACACAACAGCTTTACTCAGTGAAGCTGACTTTGAGCTTTAGTAAGACTGCAAAGTAAGCTACAGTCAAGTACGTTTCTTGTTTCTCTTGGTGCATATTATGTTTGTTTTTTTCTGTCCCTCTGTAAAAAGCAGAAGGTGTTGCTCTCAGAGGTCAGACATAAAACAGCAGCAAGAGTACATCCAGACAGAAGAGTGGACGTGTGTGAAGACCATCACAGAAACCAA
>VUQI01025121.1:14284-33385 GCA_015106735.1 Paratilapia polleni | reverse complement strand
TTTTTTTTTTTTTTTTTTTTTTTGTTTTTTTTTTTTTTTTGTTTTTGGTTTGGTTTTTTTTTTTTTTTAAATCATGACTTGATGTTCTTATTTGACTTTTTTGTTGACTCAGTTCTCCACTTAAGACTTGGGGAGTCTTGACTTGGTTCTTGAAATTCTTGACTTGGCTCTTGTTTTGAGACTTGTGGATCTTGACTTTGGACTTGGAGCTATTGGTCTAGAGTTGGAACTTTGTGTCTTATCTTTATCATCTGACTGGGCTCTTGATTCGTTTCTTGACTTTGGTAATATTATTAGTTGTCTGAGACTTTACTTGAGGCTTCTGGGCCCCTTCTTAGGGCTTGTTATTCTTGACTAAAGGGGTTGGTCATAAATTTTCTAAACACAGGACTTTCCAGTCATGACTTGGGACTTTTTGGTCTTCACTGTTTTCTAGGGACTTGCTGGTCTTACTCGACTTTCTTTGTGTCGACTTAGTTCCCAACTTATGATCTGCAAAGTCTTGACTTAGCTCTTGTTTTGAGACTTCTTGACTTGACTTGGGACCTCCTGTCTTATCCTTTTTTCTGACTTGGCTCTTGATTTGTTTCTTCATAGGTTCTTACTGGTCCTGATTTGGTCCTTTACTACTTGGGGCTTGTTGTTCTTGACCAGGGGAACATTTTTTTTATTTGACTTGGGAGTACTTGGTCTTGACCTGAATTTATATTTTGGTTCTTGACTTTGTTCTAGTTAGTTTAAGATTGGTACTCATTGTTATTTATTTAGGATATGAACGGAAATCCCTAACCAAGATTTAACTCCTACTTGTGCAAACAAATGTCTTTCACATCACACCACATCTGACTTTTGTGTAACACTGACCAATATTACTGTATATTTGATGTGGACTAAATTACCAAACATGAAGTATCTGTTTACAGTAATGTTGGTAATTAAGTCATTTTTAATCCATCTTCTTCTCTACATCTGATTAAAAAAGTGAAATCAAAACAGGATCGTTGCTTTCATTGGATCGGACTATTTCATGCAAACAACAGGTGGTCCCTTTTGCTCGTTCCTATTTGTTTCACTGAGTGCTGATGTTGCACAGATGTCTGCACAGCAGTAATTATGGTAATGCTCTTAAATATGGAAATCATGACTTGTCAGTTTTTCATAAGTCTCCATCAGCACTGATTTAACGCACCAGTGCAAATGTCTGGATCTCAGGGAGAGAAAAAGAGTCTTTATTTCCCCACAAAAACTTTGAACTCTGTGACTGAAGTTTGGAAATGCTGCACGCCGGACACATCTGCGAATGACATCACCAACAGCTCCTATGGTTGGAGTTCCTGGGGCTGTAAGGCTGTAATGTAATGAGGCTGTTTTGATGATTAGGATCAGCTTTGAAGATGCTGTGAAGCTAAAAGTGTTGTATAGTTTATTATTCCCTGGGTCTCTGTTTCCTTGGTCTATTTTCACTTTTGTTGTATTTTCATTTAATTAACTTTGATTTTGTTTTGGTCTGAGAGGAAGTTGGTTTGGCAAAGCCACAAAAAGAAGACACAAAGATGAGTTCAGAAGTACAAAGATTCACAAACCCTTGATGACTAATTCAGTCTAAATGATCTAATTTTACATCACAGATTTGTTATTTCAGGCGCTGAAGCTGTTCTGAGCATGTTATTATTATTCTTATGACATGTCTAAGAGCTGAGGAGCTCTTTAAAAGTACATTTTTCTTATTGGTTAAACTCGAGTGGTTTGTCTTAAACCAGTGCTATATAGAAGAAAAAAAATATATGGTCAAAAGTATGTGGATGCCTTAATGTTGCTTCCAGATGTGATTTTTTTTTTCAAGCACCATTTTAAAGCCATGGTCAAAAATTCAGTGCTATGGCTGCAGAGATTTATTCACATTGAGGGATCAGTGAGGTCCAGCCCTGATGTTGGATGATGAGATAAGATCCCACTTCATTCTGAAGGAGCCAGATGAGACCAGTCACCCACACAAAACTGGGAACTGACTGGAAGCACAGTATTGTGTGAAACATTTTGTGTAAATGCTATGGGCTTTTTGTTATCATTCATTTATCTCATGAAATATCAGCTACCTAGCTGTCTAGCCTACCTGGAATCATATTTTATTCTTCAGTTAAAGCAATGTAAACTTTGTATAGTGTACAACATTAAACTTAGTCACTAGTGGAAAATAAAGAAAAAAGAACTAGAGAACAGCATATTTTAAAAGAAAACTCTCTTGCAGGCTGGAGTGAGGCATTAACAGGATCACAGTCTGGGGAAACATTGGCTGGTTTGCTGACTCAGCATTTGGGGCAATCGATATTTCAGAGCTGCAGGTGTAGCCATCAGATAATCTGGTGAAGATTACTGTTTCTGTCCGCTGGTCATTGTTTACAAATGCAGATAAATCATCCATCCATTTGATTAAGAACTTGGCCAACTTGTTGCCATAGGGGAGAGCTAGAGCCTGTCCCAGCTGTCATGGGGGGAAGGCTCGTTACACCCTGGACAGGTCACCAGTCCATCACAGGGCTAACTTAAAACTTGGTGAATAAAATCTCAAAAGCTATTGAAACATAACAAACTACATTGTCATCAGATGATGTTGATGGTTATGCATTGCATTCCTGCAAATTCCATCCCGCTTTGCTCTCCACACATACTGTTTACCTTCGTGCAACCTAAGCTTGCACATATGGATTGGTGAAAACATTAAAAATGGAAACCAGCAAGATCTTGTCCCTTGCCTGCAGATTCGTATTGATATGCAGAATCTGTTTCTAGAGATTAACAAGATCCTGACTGCAAATGAAAGGCAAATTCATGCCAAAAAACATGACTACCCTCAAAGAAAATAAATATTGATTCCAGGATATCTAAAACTTTGTCCACGCCAAACCATTCACTGCGCTTCGCATTGTAGTTGATGGTTGGTAGAGAACTCGCTAATGTATTTACCACCCTCATCATATGTTATAAATGGTATCCTTCACTCCCACTAGTAGTTTCTGCAATTGCTTACCTAAAAGTTGAGATAAGTTGTAGTTGGGACCTACCCATTTTCCTTCACTAAAGGTTATTTCACGTTGTCATTAGAGGTCGCAAAATATGATTGACATTTCATAGTCTCTGTTTGCAACTGTTAGTCTCTTCATGTATAAAAACTAGTAATTTAAAGCTGGATTAGCAGCCTTAACATTGTGGAAGAACATTTTTAACCTATTAGCAAAACACTAGGTTTTTGTTATTAGGTCTTAGAGTTTCAAGAAAATAAGAAATGGATATGCAAATTCAATAGTCATTAATGAAAAACTTCAAAGGAAACTTGTTGGTTTGTCGTGAACTACTTGTAAATCTATGAATGCTGCATCACTGGCGCGTTCACTTTGACTCTACTCTTTAAAACTATAAATGCATCCACACTCAAAAGCCCATCAATTACCCAGAACAACTGGATACTTTGGCCCCATCACTCAGATTTACCTCAGCCAATGAAGTACATCTCAGCTCTCAAGAGGAGTGCTACTTTCAGGAAATGACTATGATTAAACCTCCAGTCTAATTCATAATGTTTTAAGAGGACTCTGTCCAATCGATTGTCCTTACCATAGAGTTTACTGGTGGGATTTAACTCCAGGCCAGTAGGCGTATGTGTGCTTGCAGTTGTGGGATCTTAGCCACTACATCATCACTGAGGAACCTATTTCATGGTCCGACGTGCCAAAACCTTTGGGTCCAAAACTCTGAGACATTAGCTTCAACCAAAACAAAGGCTCAAAATGAGGGGGGTACTCGAGTCCAAGCAGAAGATATATTTCCCATGATGTAACAGCACAGATTTTATGGTCCACAAACCGGCTGAAGAGCTGAGCGTAGATGACGTGATGATCCCAGTGACAAGTGACGGTCTGCAGTCACTTATGTTGTTAGAAAACATGTTGAGTACCTCTTGTGGTGACAGACGATTTGTTTGCCATTTAACCTCCCAAGCCTTTGTTAGTGTTTGAGGAAACATTTGGCAGCAGAAAACCTTGGAGATAACTGGATGTGAGATGAGCACTGAGGTCATTATGTACATTATTCTTGCCAGATCTTTACGTAATGCATGAAGAGTATCATTTGAATAGGCAGAGCCTCCTCCATAATTATGTCAGTTTGTATTTTGACCCTTGGGTTTCTTCTCCAAAAAGGTCCTGGTTCCAGGAAGTATTAACAATGCCTTCCTGGACAGCCTGATCCCAGATACTCCCTACTCCGTCACTGTCACCGCTCTGTACGCCGACGGCGAGGGATCGCCCGCGAAGGACAACGGCAAAACACGTAAGCACAACAACAATCTCATATTCTGACTGCGTACAGAATCATATGACTGACTCAGGCTCGCCATAGTTTACTTCTACACTGAGTCACATGCAGTGATGCAAAACAGAGTAAGTACAAGCAACTAGATTTTAACAGCTAACTCCACTCTTGTTAACAAATATTAGATCATATTATTAATATACAATGAACAAATAAATCCAAAGAGAGCAAAACAATTATTTAATACCCTTTAATATAATGTAGTACTTACCATTTTACTTTTACTTTTTAGTTAAATTAAGTGTTTGGTCATATTCATGCTCAGAAAACCAGATTTACATCCACATACTGTAACTTCTGTTTCTGTGTCCTTTATTAGGTACACACACACACACTGATAGTTACATACTCAAAATTCTTCAAAAACGGTTGAAAAGAATCAAACAATAAGTTTAATAGACAAAACATTAAACTTAGCGTAGTCCTGCGGCTGAGCCATCCTTTGAATTTGATGTTAATCCGGTTCACCTTTCTTTAAACGTTAAAAGAAAATCATGGACTGTGAAAACTTTCTTTTTTACAGGACTGTATGTACGTTGCTTCTGTGGTCCAGCCAAAATGTTTTTTTTATTTCCCTTTGATTATTTTATTTTATTTTATTATTTATTTTATTTATGCAATTCTTTATTTTAAATATATTGTATAATGTTACGGTGTCACATGTTTATGTCAAACAAGGCTAAAGGTTCAAATAATGAAGTTAACATAATGTAAAAGTAATCCATGGGAGAAAAAAGCTCAGGCTATAGGCTAATCGGAGTGCTGCCCCTCCGCAGGTTTCCTGAAGTGGAGCAATCAGAAAAAAACTGGGCTTTGAGGGAGGGGGGCCTTAAAGAGACAGAATCTAGCACAACCTGTTTCAGATAAAGGCCTACATAGTTAAAAGTTAAAGAAAGTTCCCTTTAATAAAATACATCTTTTTTGATGTACTCAGCTACACTGTTTTGTCAAATCTGACCTTATTCATTCACAAATAAAGGCTAAAAACATGGTGATTTGGTTGCAGTGCCCCGTTCTGGTCCCAGGAACATGCGAGTGTTTGACGCCACCACCAACACCCTGACCATCGGCTGGGATCACGCAGAAGGACCCGTGAGGCAGTACAAGATTGCCTTCGCTCCCATGACTGGAGACCCCATCACAGAGTTTGTAAGTGCAACTTCAAGCTCATTTACACTAATTACAAGGCTGTGTGGAAGTGAAAAATGATATCAGATAACATCAACATTTTAAACTGTGATGAAGTATAGCAGTAGACCTGGAAGAGGAACTTGTTACTTATGACATTAATATTTAAAAACAGGCATTTGTGATGGCCACATTTCCAGTATGTCAGTAAGATTTAGTGTCCTATTTGGGGGTCTTTATACTTTCCTTCATACCATCATTACCTGCTGGTTGAACAAAGCTTTTGTCTGTGAAGAAAAGCTGGTCTTACTTTTACAGAAATTAAACTCCACACATTGAAAATATAATTACAGAAACCCTCAGAGGCAGAGAGATTTTGGTGAAGTCATTTCAGAGGAAATGCATCAGAACCACAAACCTCAAGTGTATTTCAAACTCTCTGTTTCAGCTGTAAGGAGAGATTAATCTCAGGTAATGATGTGTTTTGTTTTGGACACCCTCGCCATTCACCATTTGCTGTGACGTCCCCCTTGGACTATGCAGTGAAGTCACATCTCAGGATTCCCTCGCCTCATTCAGGTTATAAATCACTGATTAGGGAGACTAATTACAGGCTCAGTTAAACAAATAGTATAATTTGGGGCAAAATAACGTTATTAATAGTTCTGAATAATAAGTTGGACTGGTGGTGGAGAGCGGAGACGGCCCAGCTGTGCTTCCCCTTTTCTCGTTAGTGAACCACCTGCTCTGAATGAGTCAGCTAACAGCAGCAGAGTGACGCCGATGAAAGGAGTTCGCCAGACTGGGACTGACCAGAGAACTCAACCATTATTTATGTAGACGCAAATTGATCAATTTAGCATCTTTAACTAATGGAGAAGGTTTTTGTTGGTACGCAGCTTCTATAATCCAACCGAGGAGCAATTATCTGCCTCATGAGGCTAAAAAAAAAAGATTCCTTCCTGTTTATTAGAGAGTCAGTCTTCTGAAGAATTAAAGCCTCAACAAAAGAAAAATTAAATATTGTCTGACACCAACAAATTTTGTATTTTTCAGGCTCTTCCATTTATCATACTACAATTAGGGGTAAAACCAAATTTATTCACACTAAAATTTGGAATAAAGGTCAGTTTAACCCAGATTTAACATTGAGATTAGTGTTTCTCACTTAAACCTTGCTATGTTCTGCCATTAATTTTATAAAATTTCAGTCCTCAAAAAGTTCAGCTCACAGCTAAAGTACGAGAGTTCTCAGTTCAAATCACAGATGCGTCCCATATTGGTTCCTTTTATTTAACCAGGAAACAGCTCTTGACTGAATATGGACTGCATATAAAAGATGGACATAGTCATAGAAAGTGCCTTAAACCTGCATTCTTTCTAATGGCCAGCAGGGGGTGATTCCTGTGGTTGCAAAAAGAAGTCCAGTTTTTGGAAGTCTGTGTTTAAATGATCCTTCTTGTCACTTGATCTATGACCTCAGCAAACACTTTTCTGATTAGTTTATGGTATTAATGGCTAGTTTCAGGTCTTACTGATTAAAACATGATGGTTATTTTGTAAATTATCCTCGCCATTAGAGTAAAAAAAAAAAAATCCAAGGATGTGGTATATCATGTGATTGACATGTCTGTACAATATCGGTTTGAAAACACTAAGATGGTGACAGAGAAAATGTTCAACTTGTAACTTCACAGCAGGACTTTACTAACCAATCACAGTGGCTGTCTCCATCTTTTCTATACAGTTCCTGGACTCAACTCATAGGTGATGAAAAATAAGAGTTATTAACTGATTAATGTAAAACAAAAATTCATTTTATATAATAAGTAGAAGAATCACAAATTGGACACCATGGCAAGGTGGATGTGTGATGTGCAGTCAGCTATACTTTTACAGCCCTTCAGCATCACTAAAAACAAATTAGTCTTTCTCTGTACAGCACGTGACACCCTTTTGTCCTCAGACCTTTGATTTAGAACAGAGGAATACTCCCCAAAAACCTGATAACAGAGGAAAAAGTAACAGAAACCTCTGGATAAGCTTGCAAATGTTGTATATGCATAACAGCAGTATGGGAAAGAAATTCTCAGATAAGGCAAGTATGGCAACTTTTATTGCGACAGTCAGTCTAAGTGATCAGCCCCACCCACCAAATTACTTGTATCATGTGCAAGTGATGTGCAGACAACAAGTCAAGAGGTGTGACTGATACTCAGGATTCTCTGGATATAATTAAATACTGACTGATCTGTGCTTAGATTTCCTCCTTCTGCTGCTGAATACCTCTGACTGACTCTGCGATGTTTGGATCCTCAGACTGTAGTTCCAGGAAACAGAAACAATGCCAGGCTGCAGAATCTGCTCCCAGACACCCCATACAACATCACCGTGGAGGCCATCTACGCAGAGGGGCCCGGAGGCTCCCTCAATGGGAACGGACGCACAGGTAATCAAAACTGCTCCAAGTTGTCCTAGTAAAGGCAGGTGAAGGTCTGCACTCTCTGCTTTACAGAAACATTGGTTGGCTTGTCGTTTCTGCACGTTAGCTCTCATAATTTGGCTGATTGTAGTAAACAGCAGGCTTCTCTCAAAATTGAACAATGATCTATTGCAATATATTTCTAGAAGGCAAGTCTTGCCCCTCAGCAGCCATTTTTGAAATGCATCTGGGCAGTTATTTTAAAGCTTCTAACTAAATGAATAGGGAGAGATCAATAACTTTAATTGCAATGGTCACTGGTACAAAACTGCATTTATAGAATCAATAGTCAAATCTGATTTAAAAACAAAAGCTTGAAATTTGGTAAATTTTCCCCCAAAATAAGGTTTTTTAAATCTTATTTTAAATCTTTTTTTTCCTGCAGGTTATACTTCTGCTACACATGCTGACAGTTTCACAGCATTGCAGTTTCCTTAACAGACACAATCAATGTCTCTAGCTGCAATAAGACAAGAAAATGTTTAAAAAATACACCTACCTACATCTTTACTACAGTAACAAGTAGATATACCTGCCACCTGAAACTGTCATGAACCTCTACTGCGTGGAAACAAAGTGATTGGCTCATACGTTTCCTGCTGATTGGCTATTTGGGGGCAGAGATGGGGCAGCTGGAACCTTTGGCCTTACAGAGTTCTCCTTGTATGAAAATCTTTATATTTTCTGTCTGTGTCTTTAAAACACAGACAGTCAATATCTGTCTGTGTTTAAAAAAACCTTTCACAGGTTACCAAAGTAACCTCTGAAAGTTTACTTAAACTTCATAATCCACTCCTCCTCCGTTTTGTGTTAGAAACAGTTCTAGTTTGGATGTATTGCAATACCTCAGTAACTTTCTGTGGTCATTCAGTGTGTTTTCAGGCCCTGAACTCATGAACTCAGTGTTACAGGAGCTAAACATGCTGACACCAGCAGCGCTTACGAAAGCGAGAGGCGTGTGACAGTGAAAATAAATACATTAGATGTACATTAGTTAATAGTGCCAGCACGTGTTAGCGTGAAGAGTTTGGACCGCTTGGGGCTGAAATGGGAGAGCACTCAATGGGTGAGGAGTAGCCTCAGTTATACAAACAACAGACACTCAAAGTGTGTGTGAGTGTGTGTGTGTGCCAGGCACTTTCGGGCATCCGTCCAGCTCTGAACACACACCCACTGGCTTCTTCAACAAGGCTAAGACACAAATCTAAACACCTCTATTATATAAGATGAATTTTATGAACTGACTTACGACGACTCATTAAAGGAAGAGACTGAGTTTATTACTGGCTGGGTTTAGCTGAGAAAACAACCTGTGGCTCCATAGTGTAGTGGTTTACACATTTGCCTAACAAGCGAAAGATCCCAGGTGCAAGGCTAGGATGCAAATCCCTTTGGGGCCGTGTCAGGAAGGGCATCTGGTGTAAATATCTACCTAATCAAATATTGGGAGCTACCTGCTGTGGCAACCCTTGTGATTAAGGGAGAGGCTGCAAGTAGCTTAGGGGTTTTAAATAACCTACAGGTATCAAGTTAATGAAAGGCTAGCAGGTTGTTCTGGCTTTTTATCAGCAGCAAGATGATAGCATGGCAGCTTCCAAACACTTAGCTGACTGAAAACTTGATGATATTGAAAGTTTGGTTAAAGGAAAAAAAAAGCCAAAACAAAGTTCTGTATCATTTGCAGGTAACAAAGTCATTGCCAACTTGCAAGCTACAAATGTGTGAAATTAGAAGTTTGTAAGTCCTTCTGTTTTTGTTTTGTTTGTATATAAAGCTGCAGTGGATTAAAAAAAAAGGCAGAATTTACAAATGAAGCCCTCCTCCTGCAGCTCTCCCCTCTCCGCCCAAGCTCCTCCCACCAAGAGCATTCACTACGCAAACGTGAAATTAAAGTGATTACAGCGAGGGGTGATTGTAAAACTGAGGGATACTCCTCTTGAATTGGCTAGCGACTTGTGATTGAGAAGTCATTAGCCAGTGAGCATAGAGCGATGGAACTGAGGGCCGTTTTCTCATAGACTTTTGTACAGCGGAAGTCTTTTTGCAGCCAGAACTGCAGTTGGCCCCTGGTAATAATGCAGGTTTAAGGCACTTCTGCATTGGCTTACAGACCCAGAAGCTACATTCATCTTTTATACTCTCTATGGTTGGGCCATTTGTCAGTGAAAAAGAAAACAGTTCAGCTTCTCTACAACTGAAGAGGGAAACTAAACATGGAGGCTCAAACTGTTTTTGCATCAGGCTGTAAACATGTTGGACACTTTAACATGGGAGTCTATGGGGACTAACTCACTTTTGGAGACAGCCTAAGGGGCCACTAGAGGAACTGGCATCATTAATTTTAGCCTTGGAGGCTGATGCTTGAAATGTCTGAAAATGATCTCTCTCCTCTCCGTCACAGTCGGCATGTTGAGTCCCAGAAACCTTCGCATTTCAGATGAGTGGTACACGCGTTTCAGAGTGTCCTGGGATGCCGTGTCTGCTCCTGTCCAGGGATACAGGCTGATCTACACCCCTGTGGGTGAGTGGTAACAAAATGTCCCGAATTCAAATCAAAGGGTTTTCCCGTCACACATAATGTGACAAATTCCTGGTTTCTAAAAGCCATCATCTGCAAACTGCTCACCTGATAGTTGTGAGCTCTCAGCCAACACTGATTTTATTCTGGCACTTCTTATTCCCTGCTCTGTGTTTTCAGGCACAAACCAGCCCATCGACTTCTTCGTGGGAGACGTGACCTCTTACACTCTGACCAACCTGCAGCCTGGAACCACCTACGACGTCAAAGTGCTGGCTCAGTACACCAACGGCATGAGTGCACCACTCCTTGGGCAGGGAACCACACGTATGTACAGAAACTGTGTTCAAAAGCACAAAAAAGCTGGAAAACTTAAACAACCAAGAAAATATCAGTTACAACACATTTTTATTTAGGCCAGTAATGGTTGTGAGCAGATAGTTTGGCTCGAGTTATGCCAGTCTTAAACCAAATGACTTTTCAGGCAATTAAGGCTATGGCATTTTTTTCTTGATAAAGATCAAACATGTTTAGCATTATCCTAAATTCAATCCCATGAACAATCCCAACAACCAACAGGACCGCTCCCTTTGTTATCTCAGCCAGTGTCCACATTCCGCAGTGTCTTCTCTTCTTTCTTTTAGGCTGTTTTTTCAGGGAAAAAAAACTATTGCACACATGAAGGAAGATACAGCAAAAGCTTCTTCTGTTTCTGCTCTGTTGTTCAACAGTTTTTCTAGATTCCTTTTGAAATAATGTCTAGTTGTAGTTTTGTAAACAGTGACCCTGCAAAATCTTAGTGTGCGCTGACTTATGATGCTGAGAGGGTGCCACACTTTAGTCTTTCATGTCTTTTTAGTTGCTCAGATTTTAAAATCAGCTGACTGAGGCTTGGACTTAAGGTCACGCTCAGACCTGTTTACTCTTTAGTCTGGTTATATTGGACTCTGGTTTATTTTCCCCCTTAGCATGAATTGTTTGGGCAGGTGTGAAGACAGTAACCACACTCAGATGTGGACCTAAACAGCCACACCAAGACCCTTTAGAAGAGATGGACTCATGAAGTCAAGTAAAGTTTAAAACATAAGTTAGAAAGCACTTAAACAGAAAAAAAGCAACAATCAAGGAAATGCTCTTCAATAAAGAGCTCACTCCATACTGCAGTGGTTAACGCATTCGCTTGGCAAGTGAAAGGTCGCTGATTTGATTCCAGCTGGAGACACAAATCTCCTTTGGGGTTGCGTCAGGAAGGGCATCCAGTGTAATCCAACATGTGGAGCTACCTGCTGTGGTGACTCCTTGTGAGAAGGGAGCAGTAGGTTAGCTAATCAGGCATTTGAACAGTTTCAATGTCCTTTTTATTTAATGAGAAACTGTCTCTGAATTTTTTTCTTTTTTTCCAGTTTACCTGAATGTGACCAACATCGAGACCTACAACGTCGGCCATGACAAGTTCTGCATTAAGTGGACTCCTCACAGAGCGGCCACGTCGTACCGCATTAAACTCAACCCCGCGGACCGTAAGTCTCCTCAGATGTTCACTGCATACCTTTTCTCTGCTTTACTCTACAGTTTGTTTTGTCCTTCCTCTAGTTTCATGCAGCCTTTGGTTTCTAATTTGTTTTCTATGAATATCAAAAAACACTTTATACAGTAGGCTCAGTTTAGATTGTGGAAGTGCTGAATCAATTACAGCCATCAAAAGATGGTCACATGTGGGGGTTTGATACCTGGAATAATGGTACTTTATGGAAAAATGGAAGGTTTCTGCCTGATTTTACAGGAATGAATGGAAACCAACAGCTGAATGAATCAGCAGAAGAAACACGTGCACATTTCTTCATAAGTTGTCACTCAGTATGATTTGTATGGTATCTATAAAATAATGAAAAAATAAGCAATTCAGTCTGAATTAACAACTTTTAATATAGAAACGCTCTGAATTTTGTAAAACCAAAACATATTCCATAGTCGTAATTCAGGATTCTTATTTGGTTTGAAAATGTCAAGTGTGTGTGATTCTTAGCCTATTTATGTATTTATTGTCTTCATTATTTTGGAGAGGATGTCAAATAAGCCTTTTAGACTTCTTTCCTCTCCTGCACTGCATTTATTATTGACTTTTTGTATATGATTGTAAATTGAGAAGTAACAAATACTCATATTGGAAACCGGCAGGGAAAGTTTCACATTTTTACCTGATAATTTATTTAAGTGATTAATTGGTTATCAAACTGCAGCCTATTAATGTCCCATTTTGATTTGTGCGCTAAAACATGGTTTTGTAACGTGACCTTGGATAGATCGCAGGAGAGAACCTGAACCATGAGTTGACTATCATTAGAAGTTATTGATATTTCGGCCCTCTGCATATCCATTACTCTCATGGTGTGGTGTGGTCCACTTCCACAGTGATCCTGATTCACGGTGACATATTTGAGGTGATGCATGTGGTAAAGTGTGTGATAAGACTCCCAGCAGATGTCTGAATGCATATCTGCAGATGAGATCATCTCTGTGGATGCTGCAGTGGCTTCACGCCATTTAACAGACTCTGTGGGCTCAGACTTTTTCTTATAATTTCTTCCCTGAGGCTGTTTATGTTCGGGCCGCCTATTTGTGATTATTACTCAAAGCAAGATGCATGTTTTGGCCAGGACTGAAGGCGTCTGGCCACCAAGCTTTAATCCTGTCTCTGTTTGCAAAGATTACATCCTTTTCACTTACTGCGGGGTCTCCAAGTTCCATCTGGTTCATATTCAGTGTGTCCATATTTAAAAATCTATATGGTAGTAATTAGCCGTTTGAGCTGCTGTGATGGGCTGCCAGAGCAAATACGGGTCCGTTAGCGTGAGGCAGATGGTGGTTAACCGCTACCAGAGGATCCGTCCCAGTGAGACGCAGCAGACGCTCGAGTCAACAAATCAGTCAAATGTTTGTTCTCAAGTGGAAATGCAAACAGTGGTCAGAGCCAGCGGTGAGATGAGTAAGTGGAAAAACGGTGAGCGCGGGTCTTCTGCCTCCATGTTTTAACATTTGTGGTGAGAAGAGGAACATGTGGTTCAGACACTCTGCTATCTGATATCCTGCTGAAAAGTTTCGGGGCTTATATTTTGTCAACATCTCTCTCAGCACAAACCTGAGTGCATCTTCAGTCCTGATAAATGAGGGCCACTGTTCTGGAGTCGATCTCACCGAGAGGCGTGCGTGTTTTCCCAAAACAATTTACACGATCGATCACAACTTGTTGATATTACTAAACTCATTCTGAAGATATCTGCACCAGCAGAGCTGCAGAGAGCCGATGAATCCGGCTTACTTAAAATGCATTCAGGACACCGAAACGTCTGTGATAAACATGCTTTGTTTGTTTGCTCTTACTGAAGCACTCAGAGTAAATAGGAAATCTTATCATCAATTTATCACCAGCTGAGCCATGCAGCGAGATAAACATTTCACTGGAAGGGTCAGTCTGTTGCATTTCTTCATGAGGATTTAAACAGCAAACAGCAATGCTTTATGTTCTTCCTCTAGCAACAAAAAAACAAAACAAAACAAAACACTGAGAGAACTTTAAACTTAAAAAGCCAAGGGCTCAAAATGACCATTTCCCTGCATGGTGACACTTGTAAAATTGAAATTTCCTGATAATCTGGCTTTTCAAATCAAAGATGAAAAAAGGGCTCCCCAGTAAATCACTATTTTCTGCAGTTTTGGTTGTTTCACATGAGGCATTTGTGTATTTTAGACACTGGTTTGAATTTTTGGCACAGATCTCCAGCACCAATCAGGATGTGAATTAGAATCTGCAGACAGCTGAGGGTTTCTTTCTGCAGAAGCCAAGGAAAAAATTACACAAAAAACTAAATTTCATGAAACACGGTGGAGAGGTGGGGCATGGGCGACAAAGGAAAAACACATTTAATTTTGGTGCAGATCTGGACCAGTTTGGTCAAAATTGCAAAATACATTAGCATTGGCGATCACAGAGCACCTTTCTAGTTGTGGCCAGCACTGTCTAAAAAACTGAACTGCGTCCCACAGTCCTGAAGAAGCGGACTAACTGAACTGCGATTGGCCTTAAATTAGGTGTGATGTCATAAATCCTGCAGGTACATCCAGGTAGTTTAATATAATGTGCTCAAAGAAACTTTTCCTCTTTTGCAAACTCCTAGTTCTGCAGTCCTGAGAGGCTCGCTGCTTACGTATATGAATTGAGAACATGCCCACCCACCTTCATCCATTTTCGTAACCTCTCAGCTGGTGCCTATCCCAGTTATCAATGGGCGAGAGGTGGGCAAAACCCCAGACGGGTCGCCGGTGTATCACAGGATTAACACAGAGACTCTCGCACTCCCACATCCACACCGGCATCAAATTTAGACTAACCTAACATGTATTAGACTGTGGGAGAGAACCCACACAGGTGCAGGGGGAACATGCAAACTCCAAATAGAGGGGCTTCAGCCAACCAGGAGGTTTGGGACCATGGACCACCTAGCTGTGAGGAGACAGTGCTAACCACTCTACCATCAAGATAAAACTGAATACTTTTGAGGTGTTGGTGCAGGATAATAGACATCTTGTTTTATCTTATGTAATCACACTTTACTTTGAGATGACGGTGGACTACCCAAAGCTGCCTAATATGTATATTAAGATCTACGGGGATATAAATTTGCAAATGTTCAGGACACGATTGAGGCCAGGCTCAGAATAATGTGTAATAGATTTAAATTACAAGCACAGATGGTTTGAAATGGAGCTCAGAACCAGCAAAATGCTGCAAAATAATAATTCTTTGTCTTTTGTGAAGCTGAAATGGACTGAGGGTGCCAGCGTCATGAGCCAGCAGGCTTTGTTGTTCATTTTAAATGCCAGAAATTTAACCACCTGGGGAAGTAATCTTTGTGTCATTAGTTATAATAATTAATGCTATCATACCCCAGAAGATGCATGAAGTGAGTAAAAATCTTAGTCTTGATCACAGGACACTTTCACCATGATTCAGAGCTAAAAACATGTATAAAAGTCACTGGTGTGTTTTACAAGGGTACGAATGTTCAGCCATCTTGAACAAACTCAGTGACTGCTCTTAGAGAACATGAGTCAGTGTTTCCCTCTGACAGGAACCAACGCAACCGATGAGTCCCAGAAAACCTGTAAATGAACTCTAAATAAACTGACCAGGAGGTGAACAGTTTGCTTAAATCATACTGAAATTCAAACAGTACAGACAGTAACTTCCACTGGGGGAAAATGTTTAACCTATTTAATTTGAGACTAATCTAGTTTACTGTGATGTCTTTTTTTGTTTGTTTGTTTGTTTGTTTCCTTGTTCCTCTGTAGCCTCCAGTAAAGGACAGCATGAGATCACCATTCCTGCCGGCCTGCCTCAGTACTGCTTTGACGGACTCTCCCCTGATGCTCTGTACACCGCCACAGTCTTTGTTCAGACCCCAAATCTGGAAGGTCCCGGAGTCAGCACCAAAGAGAGGACCTGTAAGTATATTAAGAAAGTTGTACTGTGAGGGGGAAAAGTCTAGAAAATTTGAAGAATAAATGCAGCAAAACTAGAAATGTGACTTGTCTAATTCTTTGCTGTGAAAATGTGCAGTGTTGAATTCAAAATTAGTCCAGTGCGCTGTTTCCGGCAGAATTAAACTGTATTTGTGGCAGAGGCAGGAGGCAACCATGTGCGCGCAAAAAGAGGCGCACCCTCACTTTCTTCAGGAAATGAATTTTAATTACCACTATATATACTCAGTCACAGATAAGACGGCTAAAATCAGCTGCTTCTCCAGTGAGGCCTTCATCCTGTGGACAGAGTCCAACTCCACCGTCTTGAACTGCAGGAAGCAATGGTAGTCCTTCTTAGCTCTGTAGTGGCACATGAATAGGTTCTATAGAGTGACCTTTCAGCTCACAGAGGAAGGACTAATATCACGTCCTGCACTTCAAGACGGTGAAGTCAGAGTCGCCCAGCTGTTAGACTGAAGAGGCAGAACCGCCACAACAGTGGTCTGCCAACCAGTAAGGGAAATGTGAGACTGGAATGGCTTTTCAACAAAGTTATCAAACCTGTTTAAGATTTCATCTTATACTGTAGGGCATATAATGGGAAAAAACTGAGTATTGAAACATCTGGATCTGTCCTTCATGTTTTCTCACTATAAACCAGCAGCGTCTACATCACCGATGGAAAAACAGACATGAAAACACTTCCCGAACATTTCGCCCCAGATTTCCAAAGAGAGTGTGATTGTAGTAACAGCTGCATCGCTCCAACATGCCCAGTCAGAGTGTGATCTGTGGTGTCTGAGACATAAAGCATGATTCGAATGGCGAGTTACATCATCGCGCAGCATGGGGCCAAAGCAATGACTTCATCACAAGCCGTGTTTACACTTGTTCTGTATTTATTACAAATATGTTGATCGCTGTTTTTTGTTTCTCACAGTGGAGAAGCCAACTCCAGTCCCAACGCTCCCGCCAACTCCAACACCTCCACCCACCATCCCCCCTGGATGGGCAGGTAAGCCTCTAATGGCACCCCTAATCCAGCTGAAGGTCAGCTGAATTTGAAATGCATTTGTTTCTGTGATTTTGTTAATGGGAGCACCCTCTGTCTGTGAATCTACCCAATGCTGATATTTTCATATCTAAAATGAGCAGGCTGGAGAGGCTTTTTACTAACTCAAGTTTTCAGGTGGAGAAGGAAAGAAGCTCTACGACCACAAAAATACAGAAGAAAAAATGCTAAAAAAGCATTTGTGCTGTGAATATCATAGCAGTAAATGGGCTCCCATATTTGAATGCAGTATCCAGTTCTTCCTATTTCAACCGTGGTCTATATGGACAGAGAACTTTTTTTAATTTGCTTTTCTGACTCTCATAAAGAAGCCGTTCCTCTCTCACAACCTAAAAGGCACATTAACTGAAGCATCACACTGAGTATCATAGACCCTGCATCCTCCATTGTATTGTCCATAAGTTTGAGGACTACTGCTTTGAAGCCTCAAGTCTGGTGTTTTGACTATCCCCATGTTTTGTTCCTTATTTTTTAAATGCTTGTGATCACTATTGTACGAGCTGGGGAGTTATCAGCCAAGACTAGTGCTGGCTGGTTGTTTGGTTAACAAGGTGCATCTGTAATTTACTGCAATGTTAAATGGGATGCTAGATTTTGATAGTGAAAAATGGGCTTTGAATAAAATATACTTTCAGGAGAAACTGAACAGCCAACTCCAAAGAGTGTCCCTTTAGCAAAACCAAATGGTGAACAAGACCAAGGCCACCCCTTTAATTACACATAACTTTAAGCCTTGATACCATTTAAATAAGTGTTTTATTAAAGTTGACCCCCAATGCAGTTCGGGGTGAAGGGGGGAAATAGCTAAAGAGACCAAAATCGTGTTTTGTAGTGGGCTGTAAACATGTTTATTTCTGCTGTAAAGTTGGACATTTTAACATGGGAGTCTATGGGGAATGACTCACTTTTGGAACCAGCCTCCAGTGGCCATTAGAGGAAATGCAGTTTCAGCACTGTTTTAGCTTCATATTTTCGAGCCAATTGGGTAATAACCTTCCATCTATCTGTCTATGGGATGTCCCTCCAGCATGTTTTTGGGTCTCCTCTCAACTGGACATGCTCAGAAAAAGAAGCTTCTTTTAATGAAAATCTTAACTGTTGGTTTAGATGTGAGATGTTGTAGTCCCACCTTTAACAAAGCACTGCCACCTTTTTAGTTTCTAGGAAAGTTTGTTTACCTTGAGTTTCACTGCTTCTGCTGACTCAACTGTTAATCAGGCACCAGTGCACTGGCTGCCCTCTCAAATTGGAGGCTAAAGGTACATTTTGAAATCTGTCTCCAGAGACCTATTTAATGCCTTTTTTTTCTAATAAAACAACATGAATAATACAAACAATGATTTTTGACAGCAAAAATGACAAAATGAGAGTTCAGTTTGGGCTAATAAGACTTCCATCTGTCGACTTTTCACTGGGCCAATTCTGCATGATTCATCAGCCAATATTTCCCCAAGAAACTCTCCCAGGACTGAATGGATCGAGTCTTTTCATTCAAGCTCGGCTGTGTTTGGAAAATCCTCAATGGTGACTTCTTGAACGCCGAGTCCTTCTAGATCCAACACGGGCCAGCGGTGGATTAATAACTGCCACATGTGGACCCTGCAGGGGAGCACACCCATTAAGAACCAACAACTCAGGTGTTGAAAAAGGAAGAGAGCGCAGTCCAAAGAATTTGTTTGTGTTGTTTAGTGTTGTGTAAAAGTTGTTTATAAAGCAGAGCAGGAGGCAAAGAGAGAGAAGATTACAAAGAGAGCTGCATCACATGAGGCAAAGATTATTTGAAGCTTTTCGCCCAATTCGTTTTCATCTGAGAGGAACACATTAAGGAGAGTTCAGTCCTTCTGGAGACCAAATGTTCCCTGTTTTGTTTTGCCAGTTTTTAAATTTTTTATTTTTATCAGTGAAACCCATAATTATATATGACCCCATCACGTCATTTGTCTCGATCGTTTTGTTTTGTTGCACGCTTTCAGCTTGTTTTTTTTTTTTTTTTTTTTTTTTTGCACTCCCGCT
>VUQI01025121.1:0-13930 GCA_015106735.1 Paratilapia polleni | reverse complement strand
CGGCGAGGATAGCTTCACCAAAGTCGTGCACTTTGTCTACAGCATGATAAGCGCTTTTGATGTCATCGGACCATCGGGGATGCAGGTTTGTGCTGACAACACTGACAGCTATGACCTCTGACATAGAAGAGTAATGCATTCAATACAATTCAGTGTAATTAATATTGTGCCACTTCACAAAAAACAGTTACCTCAAGGTGCTTTATGTAATAAGACCCTACAATACAAAGTACACAATCCTTGCCCATGTAAGAACAGTGAAGGTAATTTTTCGGTGCATTAGGGTTAGTGCACCATGACAACATGTTCTAACTACTGCACCTCTACTCAGGCAGCTCCCTCACCTCAACCACATGGAGCATTTCTAGTAATGAGATTCAATCACCAGTTCACAACAACAGTCATCTCAAGCGTTTTATATTGTAAGGCAAGGTTAAGACCCTACAGTTTTAGAGGGAGAACCACAACGATCAGATGATCAACTATGAGCAGCATGTGGTGATGATGGGGAGAAAAAACTTGCTTTTAACAGGAAGAGACCCCCAACAGAACCAGGCTCAGGGAGGGGCAGCCATCTGCCTCAACTGGTTGGGGGCATAAGAATGAGGACAAGGACAAAGCACAAACTACAGGAGAGAAAAGACAAAAGTTAATGGCATGCAGTAGTGGTATATAAACACATGGGAATGAAAAGAGGTGAGTGGAGAAGAAACGTGCAGTGCAGAAGAGGAAGTTATCCAGTAACCTGAGCCTATAGTAGCATAACTAAGGGATGGTTCAGGGTCACCTAGTCACTATAAGCTTTATCAAAAAGGAAAGTTTTAAGCCTAATCTAAAAACTAGAGAGGGTGTCTGTAGAAGCAACACAAAATGCGTGTGTGTGAATGAGAGGGAGACAGTTGGAAAGGTGAAGATGTAAGGAGCAGAGGTAGTGAAGGTGGATGAGTTTAAGTACCTGGGGTCAACCATCCAAAGCAATGGACAGTGCACAAGATATGCTATGATGTATGGTTTGGAGACGGTGGCACTAACAAAAAGACAGGAGGTGGAGCTGGAGGTGGCAAAGAGGAAGACCACAGAGATGATTCATGGATGTAGTGAAGGAGGACATGCAGAGGGTTGGTGTGACAGAAGAAGATGCTAAGGATAGGGTGATCCACTGTGGCGACCCCTAAAGGGAGCAGCCAAAAGAAGAAGATATCTTCAAATTCCCAGAATACTTTACATAAAATGTATAAATAAAAATCTGCTTGGTTGTTCTGAATTAACAAGTTAATTATCTTGTTATTCCACAAAAAAGAAAAGAAAAAATATTTTTTATTTTTTTCTGAATTAATGAGGTACCTCAAAATCCTGCCAGAAGTTCTCACCTGCACTGAGTAGGGCCTGACCCTCCAACAATACCACCAATATTACTTAAAGACACGAGTATCTCATAATGTTTCAAACCCAAATCAAAATAAAACATGTTTAAACTAAGCAGGAGAGGAACTGCTGTAATGAAATTGAGCTCTGGAGTGAATGAGGAGCTCTTTTTTGATTTTAAGACGTCTCATTAATTCAGAAAAACAGGGCTCAAGTTAATGCATTACACTTCCATACCCTGACATCGTCCTGTGATGGCTTTGTTTTTATTTTCACAATGGAAACCTCATGATAAAAGACTTTACCTCAATAGGAGGCCAGGAGGCTTATAAAACATCCGCCCTAATATGAGAATTCAATCAAGTATAATGACTAACAGCCGACAACAAGACAAAACAACAACACGAAGGGAAATGCAAATGAAATAAAGGCTAAAAAAGCTTTTCTGGCAACATCAAATGTTTTCCAACTGAGTCTTGCAGCCATTAAAAGAAGTAGATGCTTGTATATAAACCTGTTCCAGAAAAAAGGAGCTCTGGATTTAAATGTGCATTCATGTTGACAAGTGTGACACCAGGGAAGCTTATTAGAATATGATATTTTTTTTAGATGAACTTCTTACTTAAAATCATCCTGTGAAGGTAGGCTGGATCAGTAACATCCCTCTCAGGATAAAATGAACAACTCTTAAATATAAAATGGTATTTTGGGGATTCTTTTGCTTTGACTGGTCTTAGCCACAGAGCCAAGCATCTGTTTTACAAAAAAATAAATCCATTAGGTTTATATTATTAGCTTGTTTGACATCCCTTCAGGCAGTTTTTTTTCCCAGAATCCTCAAAGACAATTTGGTCCATCTGGATCAGAAAATATTTTGTTTGCAGTGCAATAAAAATAATTTTTTTTATCCTCTTACCAACTATACAACCAGTTCCTTAATCCATAAAAGATGGTTAAGAGACATGTCTCTCTGGTCTCCATGCTTGAGTCGATGCAGTGTAAGGTGAAATATTTCACTATCACGGTCAGCAGTGCAGGGATGTTTATTTCTTGAAATTGATTTATAAAATTGGTCATTATATGACTGTATCTGAGGGGAGACAGCAGTGCATGTGCAAATATTTCTGTAGCAAAAAACAAAACAAAAAAGGTTATTTAAAACATGTATTTTCTGTGTTGTCTAATGACACTGTAGCCAAGTGTCTGTCTGCGTCCGTCTCCATCAAAAAAACAAAAAAAAGTTCTTATCTGAACAACAAAGTGAAACTTCATCTGATGTCTAGGAGCCAAATATTTTTGTTGGGCCAGTTTTTTCCTCGCTGGCACATTTACTTTTTAATTTCTCGAGTCATTTCTTTGTCTGTCAACAAGGTTACACAAAAACGATCTGGTCAGATTTCATGAACCTTGGTGGAGAAACAGAAGAGGAACCCATTAAATTCTGATGTGGATCCAGATCACTTTCTTTAGAAATTATGAAATACCCCCCTTTTGGATGCGCTCTCTGAGTGCCCTTCAAATTATTTAATATATTCATACATAGGAAGTGCCATCTTAAGCTTGATTTAAAGTCCTTATTCCCCTGTCTCCAGAGTGAGCAATGTCGTCAGCATTTATACTTGTGTATAAATGCAGTGTCTCCATCATAAGTGAAGCTGAGCTGATCATGTTGGACTTGGAGCTCATAAATATTGAACAATTTCAGAACTGACTGAATCTACACATGGAGTGTGAGAGCTATGAAAATGAGAAAAACGGCACATCTACATTGGAAGAATACTACTTATTGCATTAGAATTGTGAGCAAGTTAGACACAATTACAGCCCATTACATTTTGTTTAAATAATGCATGTCACTACCGAGCAGACCAATCAATCGGTGCACATCCGACTATCCCGTAGGTTACCCCATAGTGTATACAGCTATGCCATAGACTGAACACAGTGATATAAATTTAGGGTTTATGCAGAAGTAAACTAGACAGGTGTGTAGGAAGACAAAATCCTGCAAATCAAAGCTTTAAGTCAAAGTATAAAAAGAAATAAAATATTGTTGGATTATTTTCATATATAACATTTTTATAAATGTGTGTGTGATAGAGCATTCATGCTACCAAGAACAAGAAAATATCTGTATGACACAGTCAGTTGATATTGTCTGATAATTGCTTATCAATGATATATTATTATTAAAAGCAGCACAATGGATCAGCGGTTAGCACTGTTGCCTCACAAAAAAGAGGGTCCTGAGTTCAAACCCCGGTGGGCACTTGCCTGGAGCTTTCTCTGGGAGTTCCCATTTCTCCCACCATTTGAAAAACATGCTAGCAGAAAAGATTCTCAGGAGTTGGGCATATATAATATCTTATAGCCTTTATTTAACCAGGAAGTCAATCTATCTGAGTACATGCTGGCTGATAAACTTTAGGTTTTACATGACATAATACAGAAAAATATGCCAGGCTAATTTAGGAAATGTGTCAACTCTATTGCTTACAATACTCTCTGCACTTTGTGCAGCACATGCAGCAGAGTAGCTTCAAAGCTGAGCAGATGGTGGATTGAGTCAATCAGTGTCTGCACTTTAAGTTAATCTGTGATGCATCACTGGAGGGTTAATAAACAATGATCCCATAATTGTTCACTTTGATTATGAACCTGAGATACATATATTGAAATTATTGGCTAATGTATCGCTATTAATCTGCCCCAAAAATCTAGTATTTCTCTAGTATTTATGCACTTTGCAGCTTTTGGTTGTTTACAGTGTTTCATTGCATGTCTGTCTTTGATGGAGTAATGTCTCCTCATGTTGCTTTGTCACCCTGAAACTATTCTTTAGTACATTTTCCTTTTGTAAATGTAAGGGTCTACAGTTAGTTGTAATAAAGCCTTCTGGTCATACTTTTTCACACAGGTGTCATTCGTGCAGTACAGCGACGACGCTAAGACAGAGTTCAAGCTGAACTCTTACCAGGATAAAGGCGTCGCCATGTCTTCACTTCATTACATTCCTTACAGAGGAGGAAACACCAAAACAGGTTCAATCACGCGCTTCAGTCCACAGGTACAGACACACAATCGGGCAGCTGCTGATCTGACACAGTTTTCCTCTGTTGAGCAGGTGTGGCACTGAAACACACGTACGAGAAGGCCTTCTCTCTTGAAAACGGGATGAGGAGAAACGTTCCCAAGGTGGTGGTAGCGATCACTGACGGACGCTCTCAGGATGAGGTGAAGAAGAACGCCGCCAAGCTCCAACATGCAGGTAGATTTCGCACAGTGATGCATCACCAGAATTTACTACAGTATCTTTGACATGTGTGAATGTTTCCTGGATGACCTCTGTTACGAACAGCTGTAAACAAACTGTTTACAGACCAAACAGAATCAGCTGGTTCCGATCCGAATTAATGAAACTGCTCTGGATAAAATTTTAAATAATGTTGTGGATCCCTCTTTGGATGTTTTTACTTCTTTAGACACTAGTGGAAGCACAAATGAAGCTGAACCAAACCAATAGTCTGTTTTTATTCTGACTGCTTTTGTTCGTGCTGTCCTCAGGTTACAGCGTCTTCGCCATCGGTGTTGCAGACGTGGACTTCATCGAGTTGCAGGAGATTGGCAGCAAACCCAGTGACAGACACGTCTTCGTCGTGGACGACTTCGATGCTTTCGACACCATCAAAGAAAACCTGATTACCTTCATCTGTGAAACCGCAACTTCATGTTAGTTTGCAACAAAACAAACAAAATGTCGTTTTGGGTTTCTTTCAGTTATTTAATTTCTGTTTATCTTTGTCCACAGCGTGCCCCTTGATTTTCCTGAATGGATTTACTTCACCGGGTAAATATACATTTTAGAGAACTTCTTAACTTATTTGCTGCTGTTCTGGATGATATCTCAGTTAAAAACAAAAGTCCTGATTGGTTGTTTCAGGCTTCAGGATGCTCGAGGCGTTCAGCCTGACAGAGAAGACCTACAGTTACATCACAGGCGTCTCCATGGAGCCCGGTTCCTTCAACAGCTACACGGCATACAGACTTCACAAGAATGCTTTCCTGAGTCAGCCCACAACGTGAGTCTCACAGGACACAAGGCTGAGTGTGCCAACATGTTGTCTTTGCAGAGCCATCCTGCTTAGAATTCACATTATTCCTCACTGACCTTTATTATGACAGTTGTATGATGACCACATGTAGATTTACATCAGAGAAACATGGATCGGTTCAATGTGTCACCACGGCATCAGTGGTTTTGAATGTCTCTAGCAAGGTTTTGTACCCATTTTTAATTGAGTACCTTTTTACTTTTAAGCTGACCCAATTGAGTGGCTGTTCCAGGGTTCTTAACTGTTTTTTAATGGAAGTTAGCTACTTACTTTATGTGTTTGAGCAACAAGGAAGCACTTTTTTTTCTCTTTTTATTTTTTTTAACTTTTTGTCTGCACTGGAAAGTTGTGTCATTGACATCTGCTGCTTTTGATCACCTTGTGTCTGTATTTACTTGCACTGTACAAAACATGTGCATTGGTTTGTAAGGTCCCATTTTGAAGCCTGAATTTCCTGTCTTTGTCTTCCCTGTGATTCCCTGATGTGTTCCCTGTTGTTCCACCTTAATTCTTCCCATTTGTGTCTCCTTCTGCACTAAGCCCTCTGTGTGTATATGTAGTCTTGCCTTTCCCTTTGTCAGATCGGCACTTCGTTCTCCATGTGCCTCCTTCTCGTCCTTGTCCCCCTTTTGTGGATTCCTCTTTTTGTGTCACTTTTTTGGCCCAGGATTTATGTGGACTTATTTTCATCCAATAAAAGGCTTGCTTTTGCATTGTGTAACTTGCCTCTGTGTCCTGCACTTGGGTCCTCTCTCCTGGATCCTGACAGCTTGGTTAGCTGCATGCACAAGCTGCACGGGTGCATCATACTTAGTGTTAAATAACAGACTAATAAAATACTAGAATTTAACAAACCCAAACTGAAGCGCCGACTTCTTCCACAGGCCTTTAGCACAATTAACTGTGCAACGGGCCACATTATTTGTCAGATTTGTCAGATGATGAAAAACGTTTGCTGACAGCGATTTAGTGACCATAATCAGATCAGGTCTGCACAGTGCTGGGATCAGCAGATTGTTTATAGTGATGCTGACTGGTCAGAATGTGTTGAAGTTTTTAATGTGCCTTTTTAACAAGAGAATCTGAATGTTTCCATTCAAAAATGTCAGTTTCACTGTTAGAAACTGTCCAGTTTTTCTGTGACGTGGCCTAATTTAATTAACAATGTGACAGTTTCAGACCGTTTGAGCTCAGCTGTGAGGTCAGACTGAGCTGCAGGTCATGAAAGAGCATAGACTGCCTTTAAGATGGCTTTTTAGCTCCTTTCTGAAGCTGTTTCACACAGTGAGTCTCCATCAGGCCACTGAGTGCAGACCCAACCGCAAACTAGACTGTTAACACTGGCCACCACCCAACACTGGCGTCCCATACCCAGAATATCACAAGCAACAGCAAAGAGATGGAAAACAGCTTGAGTTTTGACTGTTTACCAAATCTGGCTTAACAAATTGTGTAGTGACATCAGGGGGACAAATGAGAAACATCCTGCTCTGATATGAAGGGGTGGGGAGAAGAACCAGTGGGGGGGAAATTATTAAAAACACTGCTAACAGACAGCGTCTTTGTGTAATTTTTATAGTCAGGTCCATAAGTATTTGGACAATGGCACAATTTTTGTGTCAGTGGATTTTTAATCAACCATTCAAGATACCGTTGAAGTGCAGACTTTGAGCTTTAATTCAAGGGGTTTAAGAAAAGTATTGCATTAAATGTTTAGGAATTACAGCCATTTTTATAGATAGTCCTCCATTTTCAGAGGCACAAAAGTAATTGGACAATTAAGTCATCTGATCTCAACTCAGTAGAGCAGTTACTGAAGATAGAGGGACCCACAAATAAGCAGCAACTGAAGGTACCTTCAGTAAAAGCCTAGCAGAGCATCTCAAGGAAGGAAATGCAGGATTTGGTGATGTCCATGGGTTCTTCAGGCAGTAATTGACTGCAAAGGATTTTCATCCAAATATTAATCCAATCCTTGTATTTAAAAGTTTGTCCAATTATTTTTCAGCCTCTAAAAAGCTATTCTATTCAACTTTAGCCCAAGACCAGAGTTCTTCACTGTTTCAGCTAAAGGACCTTACGCTGTGTTTAACGTGCTCTCGCTCAGTCTGGACAACTCTCAAATCTAACATGCCGTCTCTTTTTTTCTTTTTTATTGAATGAACAGAGACATCCACCCTGATGGTCTTCCTCATGCCTACACCATCATCCTGATGTTCCGCCTATTGCCTGACACACCCAAAGAGGCCTTCGACATCTGGCAGGTGTCCAGCAAAGATCACAAGCCAGAGACCGGCGTCACCCTTGACCGTAAGTATCGCTCTCTATTCTTATCCTCTGATGCTTGTGTGAAAACAGGGAAACTGGCATGAAAACTCAGCAGGGAAATGTGTGATGTGGAGCAGCTGTGCCTCACTGCGTCATATCTACATGCTGAAAGAGCCGAGTGGGATGTAACGAGCTGGCTGTGCCCTCCGGCTGCTTTGGTCTCAGCCGATAGCCGACTCCCTTCACCACAAGACTGTTGTGTCATCGAGCAGCTCAGCTGGCTCTTGTAAAGCCTCGGTTTCAGTCTGTCAGCAGGACTCTGAGGGTTTCAACAAAAATCCTCCAGTGACAAATATTTGTATTCTTGAGCTATTACTATGAATTATAACTGTGCATGATTAAAGGTTTGACATCATGAGAAAAACTTTCTGGCAGAAAGTTGCACAAGAACACCAACAAGGCGAAAGCTGGTCTCCCTGTTTCCAGTGTTTGTGCTAAGCTAGGCTAACTAATTCCTGACTCCAGTTGCATATTTAACTCACACACACGAAAGTGGCATCAGCCATCGTGTTTGGTAGGTTCAGGTAAAGTAGTTTACCGCTGAAGCTATGCTGACTCTGTAAGAAACACAGTACATTCCCTTTAACTTCCCTGTACTACAACGTAAGTAGAAAAATATTATAATACAGCCTAAAACAGGGGTGGACTGAAACAATAATTCAGGCCACTTAGGCTAACCGTGCTTTATTTTGAGCTGTCACCATAACAGATTTTCTCTGTGATTAAATTAATTGACTTTAATGATATTATTGGATGTCTAATATAGAAATTAAAAAAGAGAATATTGCTGTGTCCAGTCTTTATCCATAACTGCATGAATGTACAAAAAGAACAACTGAATTTTTGGGGGGATAATATGTGTCATTGGCATGACTTTACATGATATTTCACTTTTTAAAAAGTTAAAAGGCCTCTGGAAAATGCCCCAGTGCTCCTGATGGGCTGAAAGCAGCACAGTTGCTTTTAGGATAACCAGATGATAAGGAATTACAATAGTCCAACCTAGAAGTACATACATGGGCTAGTTTTTCAGCATCGTTCTGAGACTGGATATTCCTAATTTTGGCAATATTACACAGATGAAAGAAGGCAGTCCAAGAGATTTGATTAAGATGAGAGTTAGATAGATATATAGACATATCCTGGTCAAAAATGACGAAAAATGGTACTGGAGGCTGTCTAGAAAAAGCATCTGGTTAGACATGTTTTAGAGATTCTTAAGGCTAAACACAACAACCTTAGTTTTGCCTGAGTTTAGAAGTAGAGAATAACAGGTCATCCAGGCCTTTATGTCTTTAAGACCTTTCTGTAGTGATTTGTGTCATCTGGTTTCATAGATGCATATAAGTATGAGTATCATCTGCATAGAAATGAATGTAGTGTTTTCTAATGAAGACAAAAGCCTTGACACGTTCAACTGAAAAACTCAGGCACAGATTTCCATTGAGAATGGACCCAAGTATTCCTACAACTTAAGACTGATGTGCTTTATCCTTCTGTTCGCCCTCAGCCTCCAGCCAGACAGTTTCATTCTACAACAAAGATGAAAGAGGTGAGATCCAGAGAGTCACATTTGACAACAGTGAAGTGAAGAAGATCTTCCACGGAAGCTTCCACAAGGTAAGCAGAACTCGTTAATCATGCAGTGGAGACTGTGCAGGGGTCCACACGTGCATTCTGACATATTTCATATTTAAGTTGAGAATGAACCCAGTCTTTAATGTTTGAGTTATCTCAAATTTTTTTGGCCCATGGCATGACTGAGGGTTGACACATCAATTGAATCCCTCCTCTTTGATCCCTCTGGACGTCCCGAGGTCATACAGAACACGCACATGCCTGAGATTCCAAATGTGCTGTATATTACAGGCAGAGCACCTCACACGCAAACTACAGACATGTTCCTAAGAAGTTATGTCGGCTCAGATAAACAGATGGTCCTCTGCAGGTTGTAAAATGCAGAGCAGCAAGTGCTTGTGATTACACGCGGTTCAAACACGGCCACCATCTGCATCTTCTGGATGTTATAAAATGATCAATAGACAGCCTGACACCAACTGAATTGGTTTGATTATTCATGTAGAGGTGGAGGTATGATGTTGCTCTGTATGTGGGATGTTTTCCTATTTTATATTATTTGATCTTTAAAAGTCCTTTGAAAATGGACTGCATTGTCCATAAGGATTCTGTGTTTGTGCCTCTTAAGTAACCATCAGTTAAACATTTGAGTCTTTGGTTTTATTTAATGTGATTTACACACGCTCAGAAACTCCTTTTTCCTCAAGCTAAACTATAAAAACCAACTCCTCAAATGCTATCGTATTCTGGTGGCTCAAAAAATATCCAACAACTGCACAGTGAAATGGATTAATTACAAAATAAGACTTTATTTAGTTTTTTTCCTCCCAAAGATAATTATCTAGTTATGGATAGATGAATTCTAGAATTCTTATGATTTATTTTATCAAACTGGTTTTATGGCAAAAGATTCTGGGAATGTGTTTTAAAAATAATTATCTCAGCTCTGAAAGTGGTGATTGTAACAAATGGGACTATTTTCAATCCTTGTTATTGTATTGAACATACTTTTTTGTCAGAGATTTATAATTTTTTCAGACTATCAGGCTGTTTTGAGGTAGAGGACATGGTTTATTGTAGTTTGATAATTTTTGTAACAGGGTTAGCTTTATGAAAATGACCCCCAAAAAAAACAGTTTAATCTGTGAATATTTATCTTGCATGTTTATATTCATAGTGTTGACCAACACGGTGGTAAACCAAACAAAGTCTTGTTTTTGTGCAACCAACGCCACAAAAAACCTAGACATTCTCAGTTCACAGTGATATAGAACGAACAAATTGCAAGTTCTTTTTGTTTTTTGTTTAAATCATCACCCATTAATTTTCTGTCAATTTGTCCACAGGAATTCTGTCCAGAATTTTAAACTTTAAGGTTCATTCTTTAGTTTGGAGTTACTGTTTGTTGAACATGATCTTATGAAAAAGAACACTTGGCTTTTCTGAAGCTTTCAGTCACATCTCACAGCCTCAGTTGTGATGGACATGGTTTAGGTTTAGTTATCACATGACCTTAAACAACAAAGCCAGTGAGCCATTTTGATAATCAAATGATTGGTTTGTCATTTTTAAAGTCAAGACATTGATTCATATCCTCTGCTTCCTGCTAGTCAAAGGTTTTTTTTTGTTTTTTTTTTAATGTATGTTACATGTTGTAACACAGATATGAGCCTCTCCGAATTAAAGGGCTCATTATTTTATGTTACATGTTGTGTTCGATCTTACAAAGACTGAACACAAGGGAGCAGGAGCCCCAGCAAAAACAAACAAAAGAGGAAGACCATGAACCAACCACACAATGGGCTGTTGGATTCAGGCTTCTCCCGTAAACTAATATTATTAAAATAAAATAAATAAACCATGACCAAAAACAGGCAACTCCTAACTCAACTGATAATTCATAAACAAACCTACATGCCAGTGCTGATAAAGGAGGAGAGCAGGTTAATAAGGATGACAAAAAACACAGTAACCAGATGGTTGATGTGGCTAAAATGGCTTTTATGTACAGCATTTTTATATACAGCAGTATCTGCAAATTTTCACTACAAAATAATCATGATCACTACTCAGACTGAGAGGGATGTAGGAGCACAAACCTGAGATGTTAAATGGTTCCACAATTTAAAAAATGAATTTCGAAATCCTCAAACCAGATATGCAACCAACAAAGGAATAACTAAACAGTCAAATATTTGGGTACAGCTTTGAAAACAAGCTGGTTTTTCTTCTTTTTGATAAACTGTCTACTTTTGTAACCATTGGTACTGACGTGCTTAAATGTCTTCCAAGGTGTCTCTGAATGTACCAAAGTAAGCTCAGCTGACGTAATCAGATGATTTGGCACATGTGGTCTGAGAATCCAGGAATACAAAAGCCAATCCAGCTCATTTGTCTGGCTCTCTTTCATTCTGGCTCATCCTAATCAGTGGAAGTCCACACTTGCACACAAGGAGACTTAAAAGCACAAACAAACTGAAGAACAAAGCATACACTCCCAAATTGCACCAAATCCCCAAATTTAAAGCAAACACCACCACCTACACGTTATGAAACATCCAAAGAATGAAGGGCATGGAGTTGTTCAAAGTGCTCCAAACAAACTCAGGC
This sequence comes from Paratilapia polleni, assembly GCA_015106735.1. Taxonomy (NCBI): domain Eukaryota; kingdom Metazoa; phylum Chordata; class Actinopteri; order Cichliformes; family Cichlidae; genus Paratilapia; species Paratilapia polleni. Next base: position 1,937 of record VUQI01025121.1, on the reverse strand, counting down.
CATGACAAAAAGGCAGGACACACCCCCTTTTTGTCATGGCCTGACTGCCAGGCCATGACAAACATGTTAGAGACACAAACTGACTGAAGAATTTGGCAGGCGAGAAGACAAAAATAAAAAATGGTGTGTGTTTAAATGCGGTGTGTGAGAGTTCTGAGAGAAACTAAACAAAACCAACAAAAGAACGTGCAGACACTGATGGGGATGAGCCAGAATCAGAGCGAGCTGGACCACTGAGCTGGACTGGCTTTTGTCTTTCTGGATTCTCAGCTGATTGCTTCAGCTTAGTTTACCCTGGTACCTTCAGGGCCACCTATGAAGACAGATTTGTTATTCACACACTGTATCACACTTCAGCAGTTAGGCAGGGGCCTGATGTAAGAGATTTTCTTAGTGTAGCATTGGCTTTAAAGACATCTTTCAGTCAGAGCGACTGTGTTTCATACACTAGATTAGGTTTAAGTCGTGGTGCTGATAGTGACACATTTACAGGAGGCACTGCTGGAAGCAGTATCGACAGTCCTTTCAACAATATGACAGAGTTTCACGAGGATCCATGAGCTCTCATTAAAGGGGGAGATCTTTAAAAGTGCACTGCAGTCCTTGCTGGGACGCTTGCCTGGAAAATACTGGGTCACTGCTATTTCTATTAAACAATTACATCAGAGCAGCTGAGGAGTGCCAGCAGGGAGGCGGGACCTGGAGGAGTTTAAGGAGGCAGCGCTCGGTCTTACCTCTTCTGGTAGCCGACCGCAGCTCTGTGGTTTTACCTCCCAGTGTGGGATAAGAGTGTCAGCAGGAAGGCTTTAAGGTCTCTCTTTCTGACCTACTTGTAATAACAGTGGAGAGTGCGTGTGAGTTAGTCTGTAGATTATCTTCTGTACCCCTGATAATACTGAAAAATAATTCACTTATGACAGAGAAAGCCTTTTTCTCCTGCTTTTTATTTTTCTCTCAGAAAAAATGATACGGTTGAGGAATCCAAGTAGGTGCTTTGGAGCCAGTTATTATAGATTTCATGCCAAATCAGTACCGTTACACACAAGAAAGAAGTTACTGAATGAGAAGGTTGCAACAGATGTGATTACAGAGGTCACAAAGGCAGTGAGTTTTAGAGTACAAGAGGTCACTAATTTCACCATTTTATACCACACACACAGAGCTTATAGGTGACAGATTATTTCTATCTGTTCATGCTCTCACGACGTTAACCTTGGCACTGGATTGTGTGAAAGTGTGTTGATAAGGTGAAAAACCCAAGATATATGCTAATGGAGGGAGTGGTGCTAGGCCCAGATCCTGCAAATGGACCATCAGAACTTACAATACAAGGAAGTACAAAAGGAAAAACTGATGTTCAGAGATGAATGAAGGTGTGTCATGAAAATTTAAAAGGCAAAAGCTAGAGCGTCACCTTTAGTTGCATCTGCAAGTGGGGCTGCTGGTCCGGTGGACTTACAGCCTGACAGAGGTTTTAAATACACTATATTGACTATATTGCCAAAAGTATTCGCTCGTCTGCCTTCACACACATATAAATTTGAGTGACATCCCATTCTTAATCCATAGGGTTTAATATGATGTCGGCCCACCCTTTGCAGCTATAACAGCTTCAACTCTTCTGGAAAGGCTTTCCACAAGGTTTAGGAGTGTTTATGGGAATTTTTGACCATTCTTCCAGAAGCGCGTTTGTGAGGTCAGACACTGATGTTGGACGAGAAGGCCTGGCTTGCAGTCTCCACTCTAATTCATCCCAAAGGTGTTCTATCGGGTTGAGGTCAGGACTCTGTGCAGACCAGTCAAGTTCTTCCACACCAAACTTGCTCATCCATGTCTTTATGGACCTTGCTTTGTGCACTGGTGCGCAGTCATGTTGGAACAGGAAGGGGCCATCCCCAAACTGTTCCCACAAAGTTGGGAGCATGAAATTGTCCAAA
>VUQI01025120.1:0-19028 GCA_015106735.1 Paratilapia polleni | reverse complement strand
GGAGGGAAATACCCCCCCCCCCCCCCCCCCCACCTTCACGTACACACACACACGCACACACACATACATGCACACACTGCAGACCCACAGACTACTTATTAATGTGTGTGTTTTTTTAGGCTCTGGATAGTGACCGGTTGGTGCTGCAGAAGATGAAGAAAGCTGCAAAAGCCAAATACACATCAGGACAAGGTACACACCCCAAAATAAGCACACACACACATATATGTATTGTTCCCTTTACTAACACAATTTCTGTGTCAGAACATGTGTCTCATTTAGAGCAGTACATTAATTCGATGGAGAAGCTGTCAGTCAACTGTCACTCAAACGGAGAGACCGAGGTTGGCTCTGCCTTCTGCCGCCTGGCGGACTTTTCCAAAGAGCTCCTCTCTCCCATGAAGAACCTGGTGAGTGTCGGCAGCGCAACATTACAGAGGTTAAAGGTCACAACAGATGTACCTGGTAAGCATCAGAATCTCCAGTCAGTCTAAAGTGGGTTTAGAGCTCTCAGTTGGGTCACCAAACCCTGTAACTTGTCATGGAACTTTGGACATGTATTTGGGATAGTTTTAGTGCAATCTTAATGTTTTTCATGTTAAGCAACCCATAAAGTGTTACCTATGATGCCTTTCAGCAGTATTTATTTTTCAGAATAGATGACCTTTATTTCTGTGTGTTTATGTGTGTGTAGTTAAAGAGCATGCTCCACAACATCAACTTCTTCTTGGACTCTCTGGTTAAAGGAGACCTGAGGGAGGTGAAGGGGGTGAGGACATTCGTTTTTACTTACTGCATTCATACCGCCTGGATCATCCATATAAACTGTAACAGTGACGGGCCTCGGGTCAGTCGGACCGTTTGTGTCAACATTTCATCACAGTTCAGTCAAAAAAAGAATCATTAGAGTCAGTTTTTTCTCCGTGTAGCCTCAGGATGCTGCTGCCTGTGTTCAGTAAAGTTAATGATAATAATTCCAGTTTCCTCCTGTGTCTCCTTCTAGGATCTGAAGAAGCCTTTTGAAAGAGCGTGGAGGGATTATGAGAGCAGATTGTGAGTGACACTGAATTAACTTATGATTATATGTTTGTATCTCGTTTTGGATACAGAAACTTTAATAAGCTCGTGTTAGCAGCAGACAGCTGCTTAAATTAAAGTCTTAAACTGCTTGTGCAGTAAGCAGGTGGAGAAGGAGAAGAGGGAGTTAGCTCGGCAATACGGGATGGTGAGGAGCGAGGTGAGCGGAGGAGAGATCGCTGAGGAGCTTGAGAAGGAGAGGCGCTCCTTCCAACTGAGCATGTGTGAGGTCAGTGACTCCGCCTCCACCTTTACCTGCATCTGTCTCTTCTTTCTCTTCTTCTATGTTCTCGCCTCTTCAAAAGCTCATGTCAAAAATGTTCTGCCTTCTTCTAAATGGACATCCCTCCCTCTCTCTCTCTCTCTCTCTCTCTCTCAGTATCTGATCAAGGTCAACGAGATAAAGACGAAGAGAGGAGTCGACCTGCTCCAGAACCTCATCAAACACTACCATAGCCACAACAAGTAAGAGCTCACACGAACACACACTGTCGAAGATACGTGCAATAATCTGGTATGGTCATATTTACTGTATCTTTATGCGTGTGTTCAGCTTCTTGCAGGAGTGTGTTTCCACCACTCAGAGGCTGAAGCAGTACATGGAGGAGCTCAACGGAGTCCTGACCACGGTACAAGAAGTAGTAACAGCATCAACACTAGCAGCAGCCTCCAAGTGGGGCTAGCAGACTATTGATGATTTGTGCAGTCATCAAAATTGGGATCAAGAACTTGACCCAGGCTAAAAGTTTTCATCATGTCTAAAACCAAACCTTTTCTTCTTTTTGTCCCAGGCTGTAAATATAGTTTTTCAGTTGTAAAGTTAGGTGTTTCAACATGTGAGTCTATGCAGATTGACTCTCTTTTGCAGCCAACCTCAAGGTGCTGGCTTCATTTATTTAGCCCCAATGTTGCTGCTTGGTTGTACTCTCTCTGCAGTCATATGATCAGAACTAATCCAGACATATAAGAGTTGATCAGTTTCTGCTCTCTACATGTAGGTGAAGCAGCGTCAGGAGGAGGAGAAGAGACAGCTGTGTGCTCTCAGAGATCAGCTGAGGCCGGTTGTCCACACTGAGCAGGTCAGAGACATGGACGCTGACGGTGGCTAACATTGCTGTTTGGACAGGCGAATAATGTGTGTGTGTGTGTGTGTGTGTGTGTGTGTGTGTGTGTGTAGGACTCTTTACCTAAGCAGGTGTACAGTATGCATCAGCTGCTTGGAGACAAACAATACGGGACAGAGCGAACAGGATTCCTCTACAAGAAAAGTGATGGGTAAAAATTAACCTGCATGCCTTTTGTTTATTTTCAAAGCAATGTAATTAACTCAAATTCCTCAGTTACTCTTAATGTGTGTACTTTATTGAAATATAAAGGTAATTGAGTATTTCTCAAGTATTTATTGAGTAGTATTGTTCATTCGTACATTTATTTAACAGTTTTAGTTACTGACGTTTTTTTAAATATTGATTTAAATCTTACATATAAAAGATACAATATGATGAGCTGATAAAATAGGGTGCATGCTTAAAATTAAATGGTTAAAAATATCTCCATCTTGACCAACATTTATTCATCAATTAATAACCCATTTAGAAAGTATAGCATGCACATGGAATAAAAAAAAAGTATAATTTACATTTATCTGACTTTTACTCTTAATGGAGTGTCTTAAAGCTTTGTTGAGCTACTCTCTGAGTTTGAATAGTTCCTGGACCACTTACCAACGTTGCCCTGCAGCTTTTGGTTTAATGTTGTTATATAATGTTATGTTTATTGCAGCAGCTCCTTTTAAAGGTTCGTGTCTCAGTAGCTTAAGGCAGTCTTTTATTCTCACGGACAAAGAGCAGCATTGCACATGTGTTGGCTTTGTATTTATATTTATGTGACTACAAAGCATGTGGGTTATGGAATGGCAAGGAAAGAGGTATTTGTAATTTAAATAGTGCTCCTCCCCGTCTGGGGGGGAAGATGCTGCCTTTAAGGCGAAAGTCAGGGAACAGAAGTCTCTGTATGTGGTAAATACCCACAGACTGTATGTAAAAGACGACTGTAGGTTCTGGGTCTGAAAAGCAAAGCGAAGGCAGAGTACCTCAAACTTGTACTGTTTCTAAGGCCTCAGTGACCGGTCAGCGACCCCCTGGCAACCACCGCTTGCTAGGGAAAAATGTGTATTTCCCACCTGTTTAGAGGCATACGACAACCAGAAAATTACAGCAACCACTTGCCAACCAGTTGGGGAATACACACATTTCCCTAGCAACCGAAGGTTGCCAGGTGGTTGCTGCTGGTCTCTAGGCCTGTGTGACTGTGGCCTAATCGCCAGCAGGGGGCGACTCCTCTGGTTGTAAAAAGAACTCCACTGGTATAGAAGTCTATAGGAAAAATATCCTCAACTCCAAGTTCTTTGACCTCAATAAATATTTTTCTGTTGCTCAATTCAAGTCTTGTTGAACCCAACCTGGTGTTTATTTTGTACATTATGGTCCCATTTGTGTCAGAAAGGACAAAAAACACGGTATGCTTTAGGGCAGCCTACCTTGTCATTGATAAAGTTGCTACCGCATGAGTGCACTAAAACACTCAACAACGACAGTCAGTACTTTCAGTATCACTAAAAGGACTAAAACTGTGTCTGTCTCTGTTTCAGGTTGAGGAAAATGTGGCAGAAGAGGAAGTGTTCAGTTCACAACTGTTACCTGACCATCGCACATGCTACTGTGAGTGTGTGTGTGTGTGTGTGTGTGTGTGTGCATGAGTAGCTGCACTCTGATTTTAAAAATAAACTTATACTATATAAGGTTTTCATTATATCAAGCCTACCATTTTCTGGCACAACAGCAAGTCTCTGATGGCTTTCATTGTTTTTTTTGTTTTTTTTATTAACTGAATCGTATCAGTGCCGTTCTCTCCCCCTTTCAGCCTAATAAACCTCCAACCAGACTCAACTTGCTCACCTGTCAGGTTAAACCCAGTGTGGAGGATAAGAAATGCTTCGATCTCATCTCTCGTAAGAGCTTAATTAATTAAAAGAAAATATATATACTGTTTCTACATATACACTTATCTTTTACATAATTTAGCATAACATGAAAGCGGCATTTATACAAATATAAATTAAAGTTAAAACCATATAATCAGTATAATGTACTGTATAAATACATACCTGTAAATATAAGAAACGCTTCTTCCTGCAGATAATCGGACCTACCACTTCCTGGCTGAGGATGAAGCTGAATGTGTGGCGTGAGTCAAACTTTATTCAGACAGGTTGTTAAAGGGCCACTCCGCTGATTTTACACATATGAATCTCTTTGCAGGTCTCGAGCACATGTGGAAACTAGTTATATGCAGTGAGACTTTGAGAAGGACCTTTGGTAATCTAAATGTCACTTGAGTCAGCAGAAGTTTGGACTAAAGACTACAAGTCTGAAAATGTTCAGTTAGACAGAAGGGAGTTTATCAAACTTCCTTTACCACTCCACCTCTCTGTCTGAGGCTATATCAGCTGCTAATTTCATAAGACACCTGAGTCTTATGAAACCAATTATATACAAAACTCACTGTTCAGACCAGGAGTCAAACCACTGACCTTGCATTTGCAAAGGAAATGCCCTACTGCTTAAGCCACTTCCACTGCATCATTTGGTGGACTGAGTGGTAGTAATTTTAACAAGTCACTTGTTTGGCTTCATGTTGTCAGAAGCTTTTATTTTGAGAGACTGATACGCCTTGTGATATTTTGTAGTTTTTTTTTTTGGTACTTGTGCTGTTTGGTGTAAATTTACCTGGCAGTCCTTTCACAAACTTGACAGCACCATGTGTTGTCTTTACGTCGACTGTGCCCCCAGCCATTACTCTGGGCCTCCCCTAGGTTGTGTTCCCGAGTTTGGGAACCACTGAGGTTCTGTGTTGTAGGGACCCGAGGGGAGGCGGCCACTCGTACTACTCAGGAATAACTGTTGGCAGACAGTCTTTTATCAATGTCTAATATTGGAAAATAATTCCAGGCTGAAAGGTTTGCCAGTGAACATCCTCCTTGAATGTCAAATTTGTATATGAAGTGGACGTTGTGTGGCTGTCTGATCACCAACATTTCATAACCAAATAAGTTGTAGGTAAAAGTGCAATAACATGAACAATATTTCTTACTTTGTAAGAGATAGTGTGACTGTCCATCTGTGGCTCAGTTTTTGTTGTCAACCAGTTCACCGGCAGTGTTTCAGCCATGTTTGCTGCTAACCAACAGTTTTGCACCAGAGAGTTAGCAGTGCTGTTACTGCTATGGCAGCCATGTTGTTTTGTACTTGATTGTTGTGCATGTGTGATGCGTTCTTATGGCTGAGAACAGAGTCAAGCTAAGTGAACAATGAGCAACAGCAGCTAAAGAACTGAGATGCACATCCTCTCTCTCTGAGACGTAAGTTCTCCACAGTATTTAGAAAAGAACCTTAGAGAACCCCCCAGGCCTCCTTGGACTGAGATGTCAGTGGCCATGTTCTTTTTTTGAATATAGTAATATTGCTGAATTACTGCACTACTATTTTTTTTTTCTAATGCTCGTATCATTTTGCATTAATGTTGCCTCTAAAAATGAGAGCAAAGTATTAAAATGCGTTGTTTGTGTTCAGGTGGATGTCAGTGCTCACTAACAGTAAGCAGGAGGCTCTGAGTATGGCTCTGGATGGGGGGAGAAAAGGGGGAGGAGGGAGTGAGAGCAGCGTGGAGGATCTGACCCGATCCATCACTGATGACATCAAACGGATGCCGGGAAACAACAGCTGCTGTGACTGCGGAGCACCAGGTAATCTGTAGATTAATCAATCAATCAATCAATCAATCAATCAATCAATGCATCTAATACCTGAGAAAAAAAACATATCTGCTGTCTCTAACAAACAATTGAACCAGCACCAACAAAGTACAGCAAACTTTATTCTGGAAAGATTGCTGGATTAACTGTGTCATATTTAATCAAGTAAATAAGTGGCAAAAAAAGATTGTTGGGTTTTTAGGCTTTACAGATGAAAGCACTAAATATTAACTAAAAGGTAACTCAAATCTTAAATAATCTCCTATTTCCAGTCTGTGTCTCTACAATCAGGAGGTCAAAGGGCATACTTTGTGCCAAGGTAGTCTTTTAATGGGAAAAATCTGCAGGAAGTATTCAGGTGAGCTCTCTCTCTCTGTAGATCCTGGGTGGCTCTCTACAAACCTGGGTATCCTGACCTGTATCGAGTGTTCAGGCATCCACAGGGAAATGGGGGTCCACGTCTCCAGGATCCAGTCTCTGAGCCTGGACAGTCTGGGGACCTCAGACCTGCTGGTAGGTCAGACCTGTTAGCTATCAGGCTCATTAATCCTGCTGTTCAGGTGGATATAACTATGAGTTCACTTCGCAAATGCTGTGCGTTACTGTGCAGGGCATGTACATGTCCTCAGCTGAGGACTGTGGTCAAAATATATCCAAATTATTTTAGAAAGTGTGTGATTAATTGTAGTTTTAGTTAGCTTCAAGTCCAGTTATCCTAGACATTTCTAGAGAAAAGCTCTCAGGTAGTTTCTAGGTCTCCTGCAGGAAAAGAAAAACACCTCTGGGGCTGGATCTTTTCTATATTATAAAATCGACTCTTAGTTAGACATTTTCTAACTTGGTTATTTATTGTTTCCAGCTAGGATTCAACCAGGAGACTTTATATTCAGCCATGCTTTAATAAGTTCCAACTCTCAGTCAGTAAGCACACCTTTGACACAATGAAGAGAAAAGTTAGATGAATAATTTTCTCATTTGACTCAATCCAGCTGATGTTTGGTAATGGATTAGCTTCTGCTTCTACTGAAGTACATAATATTTATCACCTGGTTTTGTAGCTGAAGGAAGGTTTATGTCACTTCTCATGGAGTTTAGTTTGTTGTTTTTCTTGGCATCCTGGAGTGTGTAGGATTTAGTGCCATCCAGTGGTGGGTACCCTGCTTGCGAGTATCCTCTTCTTCAAAACCTGTAGAACAACCTACAGTGGGCCCTAAAAATGTGAAAGGCTGAAACACGGCCACACAACATTGCAGACCATAGTCTTAAGTGCTTGAAATGAAGGTACTTAAGACTAGATGACTGAGAACCTACACAGACATACTGCAAACCATAGTTTCTATAGACTTGTTTGGTGCTAGATTGGATCAGCCGGAGGAACACTCTTTTCTGGTATAATTGTTTTTCGTTGTCAGTCAACTAAAGATGCTCTGGGTATATGAAAAGTGGGATGAGTGGCTAAATAGGTCAGTTGTGAAGAGCTTTTTCGAACACACTTTGCTGGTGATGGCTAGGCTAAATTAGGGTGGCACAGCTGTGCAGTGGTTAGCAGTGTCACCTCACAGTAAGAACGTCCTGGGTTCAATTCCACCGGCCACCTGGGGCCCTTCTGTGTGGAGTTCTCCCTGTACTCGGGTTTCCTTCAGGTATGCTGGCTTCCTCCCACAGTCCAAAGACGTGCATGTTAGGTTAACTGATCAGTCTAAATGGGCTGTAAGTGTGAATGTGAGTGAAAACAGTCGTTTCTCCATCTTAGCCTTTTGTCCTATGACAGCTGAGATAGGCTCCAGCCCCTCTGTGACCCTGAACTGGACAAGCGGTTAAGAAGATGAATGAATGAAAGCAATGGTTTGTAAAAAAAAAAAAATGCTACCATAACTTAAATTATTAAAATTAAAGAAAGGAAAAGAAGTAAATTAGCAAATTTATAAAACTACTGGAACTACAACATTTTGGTAGTTTTACAAGTGTTTCATTTCTTCTGTTTTATATGCAGTTGGATATATAACAAAGTGTTACATAATGTTTTTGTCAGTGCATTCTGCATTGAAGGGATTTATTAAAAACAGGTAGGGGTCACATCAGAAGAAAGAGTTTGAACTGCCTAAATTTTTAATGTATGATTTTGCTTGTGCAGAGAAAGCTCATGATGAATGTTTTCTTTTTGAGCAGTGATAGTGTTTTCAGTGTTCTTTGCCTAGTCTGCCTCTGTCTGCCAGATGGTTAGGAAGTGTTTAGTCATATAGGGTGACAACATAATAAACAGACACGGCGGAGTGTCCTCCCAGCTGATCCAATGTAGCACCAACTGTAAAAGGGCTCTTTCTGAGGTTAAAAAAATGATGATTCTTATTTTTAGATGGATATACACTAATAAGCATGTAATTGTGTACATTATATTCCATTTCTGCCAACTGATAATACCCACTGAAGCTTTAACTTCACATAGCCCTAATTTTGTTTGCCCTTGAATGTCAGCTCTCTCTCTCTATCTCCCAGTTGGCCAGGAATGTTGGTAACTCTGGTTTTAATGAAATACTGGAGGCCAACCTGCTGAGTCCGTCACTGAAGCCCTCCCAACACAGCCACATGTGAGGCACAAACACACATGCACACACCAAAATGAAATATTTTACATTGTAACGAACTTGATGCTGTATATTTATGGCGTGCAGGCCTGAGCGTAAAGACTTCATCCTGTCAAAGTATCAGGATGTTAATTTTGTGAGGCGGAGCCACAGCTCTTCTTCGGCGCTGCGACTCCGTCTGCAGGAGGCGACCAAGAGCTGCGATATCTACACTCTGATCCAGCTGTACGCTCAGAGGACGGAGCTGAGCCAGCCGCTGCACACACACATACAGGTATACAAGCAGATGTAAAAACAGTTAATATAGGCACACTGACGTACATGTTGGTTTACACGGGTACACACATACAGGTAAACAAACAAAAAAATTCAAAAATGAATCTTTAAATTTGGACTTTCTCTACTTCAGGATCATCTTCTCATGCATTTCCAGCCAGTTTGTAGCAGCGCTGCTATTTTAAGATCACTTCCTGGATGTCCTGTTATTATTTGCACTGTGTGTGCAGTGATTTTAACACAGACCTTAACCATCTGCAGAGAGTAAACATTGACTTATATTGATATTATATATTGTAGGGTCTTTACCCTAAAATATAAAGCGCCTTGAGGTGACTGTTGTTGTGATTTGGGGCTATATAAATAAAATTGAACTGAACTGAACTGAACTTCTGTTTCAAACTGACTTGCCGTTCATGTGGAGGGTCATAGTGGGTGGTGACACCTGTGTATTAGGCTACGACTGAGCAGTTTATGGTAGAAGAGTCCACAGTTTCAGTGTCCAAAGGCAGTGCATCAGGATTATGACCAAGAGCATGTTGTTCTTTTTCAAAATTCATGGGTTGTCCACTGTGGGGAGACTGTCAATGCAAAGTTCTATTGTAATGTCCTGAGGCATCTAAGGGAGCATTCAGTGAAAACAACCCGAAGTGTGGCATGTGCCTTTGTGCATTGAAAATGAGGTTTTTGGCCACGTCAGTGCAGTCTTCGCTCAGCACTCGGATCATTTGCCAGATCTGCCTTCTTGTGAGTCCCTCCACTTCCACAAAATGAAAATCACACTGAAGGGTTTGCGGTTTTGATTCACAGGCGAAGATCCAGCATGCAGTAGGCACAAGGGCAAGGGGACAAATCAGGCTTCAAATGGAGCGATCTAAAAAATTCTACAGTTGTGCTCAAAGCTGTCTAGACCAAGAAGATGATGTAGACATGGAGATCAGTCAAATTAAAATCAGCTAGGGTTTTTGAATTCCCAGAACATTTTGATCACACTTCATATGCACTTACTTATACTGTATGCAGGTTAATAGTACATAAGTACACACAGGCACAAAGTTAAATACCCATAAACCCACACACTCTCAGCAGATTGTTTTCTTGCCATCAGGAGAAAGGGGAGACGGCGCTCCATTTAGCCGTCCTATTGGCTGACAGGACGTCGCTGCACATCCTGGACTTCCTGGCTCAGAACTGGTCAGTCTGCTATGACAACCTTAGTTACACCTCAGTGTGTTTGCAGCTGTGTGTTTACTTGCACGTGTTTTTTTTTTTTTTTTCTCTTCAGCTCCAATGTGGATGTACAAACATCAGCGGGAAACACAGCACTGCACTACAGCTGTCTGCACAACAAGATTGACTGCGTGAAACTGCTGCTGAGAGCCCGAGCCAACACACACATCAGTAATACACACACACAATCTTGTACAATGTATTTGTCAGAGCCCTCACTTTTTTAGTTGAGCATCAACTGATAACCACATATCACTGAGCTTGATGTCAGACTCTTCACATCCAAAATAGTCCAAGATCCCCAGGAGTGCTGTTCCAGAGATAACACACGATTTTTTTCAAATAAGAATTAACTACAGTATCCAGAGGTTCATAATAAGGACTGCAAAGACAAACTAAAGATCACCTGAAACACAAGGTCATGTCTGTAGAGGTCTAGACTTGAGGATTTGAGATTAAAGACCGTCTCTTCCTGCTCCATCCCCAATGTCCAGTAGTATCACCTGCCCTTATTGCTCATCCCCATCGAGTCCAGCAACTGGGGCAGATGGGGCAGATTCAAACAAAAAGGAATGTAAGACAATGTGATGTTGATGATGACAATATGTACAAGACAAAATGCCTTTAGTTCTTTAGTGTCCTCGTGTTTGAAAATGAGGACATTATTGGACAAGAGAGTTCATTTTACAGAGCTGGGGATTTTTTTTTCCCATTTAGGACATTTTTGGGAAATTGTGGTGACTTGGGTAAAGGGAGGTTATTTGGTAATATTAAGTTAGTTAATTAAATAATGTTTTAACTGTTTGTTTCAGAGAACGAGTTAGGAGAAACCGCTGTGGACATGACCCGCAGGTTGAAGCACACCCAATGTGAGGCACTGGTGAGGTCATCACTCTGATCAGTTCGTCAATCCATAGACTGTATATCAAAGATGGATGTAGCCACCACTGTGATACCACCCGTTGGTTTGTAAAGCTTAATTTTAGCGCTTTGGCTGCTGCCATGTTGTTTTCTTTTGGAAGTGACGATATTTGACCAAGATGCTGGAGGGCTAAGTTATTAGCTAAAGCTAACAAGCTTGTTTAGCAAGCTAAATGATGGCCCGTTAGTATAATTAACTGCGTAACAAACCATCTTATATGCCATATAATTCAATTAAAAATTCTTCAAACGCGGTCAAAAGGTCCAGTTTAGTGAGTCAAATAAGTGGAGGAGAAGCCTAGCAGACTACACTGTCTACAGCGGGCTGTGTTGGGATACCCGTTAACCAACAGCCTTAAGCCTCGATAAAGTTTCAAATTGAGTCCCTGTATAGTTTTCTTAAAGGGGTACAGTGGATACAGAGATGAAACCATTGTACCGGGCTGTACACATGTAGATTTCTGCTGTAAAGTCTAGCAATTTAACATGGGAGTCTATGGAGAGGCTTACTTAAGTGTCCACTAGAGGAACTGCAGCTTTTGGCATTTCACAAAGGATGTTTGGATCAAACTTTATTTGTATAGCACTTTTTATTACAGCTTAGAGAAATTTTACCTAAATAATTTGAAAACTATTTTTCCAAACTGAAAATAGTGGGAATTATTAAAAGTGATAATTTTAAAACAAAATGATAACTACAAACTAGATGAATTAGTTAAAATAACATGAAAAAAATAAATGAGGAAAAAAAAAAAAAAAAAAAAAAAAGGTTAAAGAAAACTGAGTGTACGTACAGATCCTCAGCTGTTGTCCGCTGGGAATGACAACCAATTTCTTGGGACCTGATGATGTATATTATTATTATAATACTGTATAATAATATAAATATAACAATTACAAACAAATCTATTAAAAGTTAAACTGTTGTTGTATGATAGCCAGTGGTTTCAAGAATCTTTGCTCTCCACATAGACTGTTCACCTGCCTGCAGCTAAATCCTGCTCCAACTTAACTGGTCAACAGAACTGAAAAAAGTGACTCTACTGAGACTCTACTAAACAGAGACTCTACTGTGTGTGTGCAGCTGCAGCAGGCCCAGTCCAATCAGTTTGACCATCACGTCCATGTGGAGTACGAGTGGAGGATTCGTCATGACGATCTATACGACAGTGATGATGACTATGATGACAAGGTAACCGTGGCAACTGGCAGTCTGTGGATTTCAGCTGCTTTCAGGTTGACTTTTATACCACAGCTCTACTTAGAAAATTTGAATGATTAATATGAGCATCCATCTTTGTAGCAGTATATGTATGTATGACAGAAAATAAGAAAAGCATAGCTTTAAACCCTTCATTTCAGTGGATTATTGGTGTGACTCTGGTAACTAATTACTTGCCTCTTCTTCTATTTTAGAACGGTCCATTGAAAAAGGAGCGCTCCTCTTCCTCCTCCTACACCCCCTCCTTTTCCTTCTCCTCCCGTCCCTTCAGTTTCAGTCAGTCCAACTCCTCCGTCACGTCGTCCTTCTCCTCTGGAGCACCAGGAGGACCAGCTGGAGGTCTTCTCAGTGTGGGGAGGAGGCTCGCCATGGCCGTGGAGCTTCACAGCCGCCCTGCTGGCTCTGCTCCCAGCCCACCTCCTCCTCCCCCATCCTCCCCTGCACCCCCGCTACCCCCCAGGGTCAAAGGTGAGCTCACATAAATACTATTATATGCTTTATCTGTTATACCTGGTTCAAGGCCTTTCTCTGCCTTCACCTGCCGCCTGACTGAAAAACCTCACTGCCCTCTTTTGGCCTCCAGCTCCTAATGTTCCTCCTCCTCCTCCTCCTTCTGGAGGAGATGGAATGGGGGAGGAAGAGGAGGAAGAGGGCGAGGTCTTCTTCCCCCTGACAGGAAACAGAAAGACAACACCTCCCTCTCCCATCGCCGTCCGACATAAGAGGAGCTGCTCTGAGTCCAGCAAGCACGGTAATATCTGAGAGGCGCACTGCAATTAATCTGTTGGAGTGATACTGTGTTATTAACTCTGTGTGTGTTTGTGTGTAGATTATGGGTTGCCAACCAGTCCCAGGATATACAGCGGTCCAGACTCCTCCTCCTTCAAGAAGTGTGTGTGAGTATCCGAGTTACAGTCTCCAGGATTTAAACAGCCCTGCACTAAGCACATACAGGAAGAATCTGGCTAACAAAACATCCCCCGGCAATAGCTCCTGCAATGATGATGATGATGATGATACTGGTTGTGTCTCTTTATTATTATTTAAAAATGTATTGTTTTATAGCTCCAACAGTTTAATATGTACAGCCCAGTGTTCTAAAGTCATCTGTTAAATTTTGTTGTGTTTTAGCCTCACTTTGAAAGGAGAAAGGCTAAAATTTGCTTGCTCTGTGCTGGCCCGCTCTGGGCTTATTACTGGATATGGAGAGATGTCACACAGATCAAGGTGCTGTTCAACTCATGTTGTTGTACAAACTTTAAAGGACAATATTTTAAGGATAATAGGAAAAAAAAGAATTCTAGAGGAGCTCCTAAAATGTAAACATGTTCGGGTAAATTTAATGCAACAGACATAGAATATGCCATTTGTTGGTTTGATTATTTCAAACATGAATGTATAAGAATCAAAGAGGACCTAAAAGGTTAAAGTCAGGACTTGATTCTTATAATTAAGGCAGGAAGGTGAAGCAACTCCTACTCAGATGAACTGAGACTGTACTGACCTCTGGTGGACAGAAGCTGAATTACAGGTCAGAGTGTTCAGCTTTAACACACCAGGGACAATAAAACTGACTCATTCTACCCCTCCCTGTCTGTCTCTGTTTCCCCAGTCCATCTTCTCCTCTCAGCTCGCTGACTGAACGACACGACAGAGGTACTTCCTGTCCAGAAACGTCCTCTCAGACACGAGTCTGTTTTGTTGATCAGGAGTCTGTTAAATCTATTACGTGTACCTGTGATAAATGTGCACTGACAGCGTGAGCCGACAGTCTTTAACCAGAGAGCAGCAGAGCAGACAAAATCTGAGGATACATTTTGATTTTTAATCCAAAACCATTAATGGATTTGGCTGTCTGACTGTAGTAATGAAACTCCATGACATTATTATCAAAAGAACCAACCAAAAAGATAATTATTCAAATGAAATAATGAAAAATTACATACCTAATGATATAGCAAAGCTGTTAAATAGGTGAAGGTTTACCCACTAAATTTTACATTCTCTGTTGGTACCTTTGTTATATAAATCAAATCCCACATTTAACTCATTTTCTTTTGTCATTTCAGTTAACTCTACCTCTATTTATTATTCTGTAAATTTTTTCTCTGTTATTAAATTGTAATATTTATCTTTGGCTTGATTAAAAAGTAATTATGTTCCTGTATGAACAACAATTTCCTTAAAACCAGATATTTAGATCTATCTTTTTATCTGAGGTTTTCGGCGGGCAGACAGTGAAGGTGGCTCCTCCCACTTCCAGAACCCCAACAGTAAGGCACCGGCGAACGGATCTCCCTCCAGTCAACGCTCTCAGAGCTTTGAGAGTAACAGCAGAGGCCCCGGCCCTCAGCCACTTCCTCGTAGATCATTGGTGAGATCTTCCAATAATAATAACTTCCCAGCAACCATCTAACACCTTTATTTTAGGAAAGAAAAAAGAAAATCATAATCCAAGCACTTACAGTTTCTGTGACCTCTACATCAACAAATCCGAAATCCGTCATCTTTTTTCTTAGGCTGGCTGGGAAGTTGGCATCACACTGATTTATTTAAAAAAGCCATAGAGATTCTACCACAGCCTTTTGAAATGTTGCAGAAAATAAGCTCTGTGGGAAATAAAAGTTTAATACTTAAATGTGTTAATCAGCAACATAATCTTCACAAGCTGAATCCATTTTAATGACTTTCTAGAAAGTTGAAGGTATGTATGATGACTTTCTAGTCATCATACATACCTTGCAATTTAAAATTACCAGTTAACTAAAATTGCATGTCTTTGGACTGTGTGAGGAAACCGGAGCACCTGCTTGAAACCCACACAGGCAGAACATGCAAACTCCCCAAAGAAAAGCAAGGAAAGGCAAAGGTCACCTACTAGAAAAAAAATGCCAAAGTTAGACTGTAAATCTATACCACTGTCACATGACACTAACGTCACCACCAAGTTCCTGTGTTCTCCATGATGACGTTGAACATCGCTATATAAATAAAATTTAATTGAATTGAAGTTTATATTTAATTAAGATGTTAAAATATTTATTCTAATTATCTAATTAAGCTAATTAAATATTATTATGGAGAATTTTAGATTGGAGTTACGTGTATTAATAAATAGTTTTGTAACCCTTTTGCAATTGCAAAGAGCAGATTCTTTGCAGAAGAGAGCAGGTGGCCAAGTAAAAAGTGAAAAGAGTGTACAGAGAGTTTAAAGAGTACAATTAGATCTATTTTTGGTTTATAAAAAGAATCAGGAGGTTTGATTCAAATTAATCTGTGTGCAGATACAATAGTTATGCAAGCAAAAGGTACATAGAAAGACCTTAAAATACACTTAAATTAGAAAAGTATAAAGTTCAGTATCCACATTAATTGAACATAAATGTTTTAGGTGCTTCTGTGTCATATTTGGACATAATGAACATTATAGTAGAATGTTAACTACTACAGTGTAATACATTAGCAATAATATTACATATTATTTGTGTTATGTCAATCAGCCTAGAGGAGCATCCACTCGGCGCGTTCAGGCGCTGTATGACTGCCAGGCCGACCACCACGACGAGCTGAGTTTCTCTGAGGGCCAGGTGCTGGTGGTGCTGGGACAGGAGGACAATGATTGGTGGGTAAGTATCACCAACCTAACCTCTGATTAGTTCCCTGACTGTCAAGATGGAGAAAGCCTCAGTGTGGCCTCAGCTGAAAGGAATGAGGGAATCTACATAATTTTAAAATATATAGAATACATAAAATTAGACCCCCCATAATTCAGTGTGTAAAAATAAATAGACATCAAACTGCATGGATGAATACAGATATACGTGGACAGAGGCCTATACTACTAATTTAATTGATTTAAGGCTTATAGAGGGTTAAACTTGAGGTTTTCAATGTCATAAATGTTGTTCAATTCTAACCGGGGCACATCTAACCTGTGTAGGAGCAGGTTATGTTTGAAATCAGTGTGTATGAAATCAAACGGCTATTAACCAATCAGTTCTCTGAAAAATGGCGTCACCAGTCCTGGAAGTTCCCTCGGACCTCAGTAACTTTAGAAACCATCTTTCCCAGACAAGGATCAATAAAAAAAATAGATCTTAAATAGTGTTGTGGAAAAGCACATTGAAACAAAACTGATTTTCTGAGATTTATTGAAAGAAACCTTTGCAAAGGGGTCAAACAACAGTACAGAAAGCATGGCAGCAGTCTGCATGCTTTTTGAGAAAGAGGGATTGTAAGCCTAGAATATTTATAGAGACGAGTTATCTATCTGCCATGGTCACAGAATACAGTCAGAACACTGTGTAATAAAAGATAGCACATCAACATGTGGTATATCTGCAAGAATACATGGAGACAGAATAAGACAATATGGAGCCTTTCATTCAAGGTCAGCTTGACACAGAAGTAGCAGAATCTTAAAACTTTCCATTACAATAGTAAATGTGTGTCTAAATGTGTTTTACAGCCCTGAAAAATTAATGTAGATATCGCCTGTGCTTTAAAAGTTAAAAAAAAAAGTGTGTGTGTGTGTGTGTGTGTGTCTTTGTGCAGCATGGTTACATAGAGGATGAACCGGACCAGAGAGGTTTGTTTCCGGCCTCATTTGTCCAGCTGCTCTCTGACTGACATGAACCCAGGCCAGACCAAAAACCAGCCTGACCTCAGGCCAACACAAATCTAGATCACCACAGAGTCTGGAGAACCAGAACCTGGAGCTCAGGAGAACCAAACCAGATGAGCGCACCCGATCTGTGATGGGCCAGGTCAGACTTTCAGCAGCTCCACGTGATCCACAGTCCTGCCACTGTTGTCACAGCAACTGCTGTTCCTCATGCCTTCTGTTACCATGGAAACATTATGGATGACCTTTCAGTAAAGACCACACATTATTTTTATGTGGCTCCAGTAAGGTCAGGATAATGCTGCCAATGAGACGGCCTCACGCAGACCGAACAGCCAGGACTTGAGGGTGCTGTTGCCAATATTTTTATTTATTTATTTAAATGGAAATTAATATTTAATTAAGCACAAAGATAAGGGCAGATCACTTCAAGAAACAGCAATCCACTGGGCTTTTATTCTGAAGTTAACCTGAGCCACATTTTCTTTCGAGTTTATTTATTATAATTTATGTAATGTTACCAATTATGTGGCAACACCACACGAACCACTGCTGCCGCATTTCAGGTTTCTCTTCTGTGTAGATGCAGGACCCGAGACTTTAGATGGACCGGTTTAGAATAGAGAGCAGAGCACCAAGGACTCTGAGATACTAAGGACCAAAGCTCTAAAGTAAGACATAAAAACCAACAGAAACTGGACTTCAGATGTTTACAGGTCTGTAAAAGTGGACTTCAAGGAGGTAAAGACTGAAATTTGGACCCCTCTGATGCTTCCAGCTGCCTTTGATGTCACCAATATATCACAACACCTCAGTGAGTACACCAGTGTGTTGCTGCCACCTTTACAAAATGAATTTACTCAGTGCTCAAGGGTCAAAACATCTCGCTATAACAAGTTATTTCTCTTAATTAGATTATCAACTATTTCTTGAAGAAGCTTCCATTTCTTCAAGAAGCTTCTAAAGTTATAACCAGGGATGGAAAGTATCTTGAAAAATCTTAAGTAAAAGTATCTGTTGTTACTTAAAATTTAACCTGAGTAAAAATACCAGGTTATTTTAGGCATGCTTTAACTTTTAGATTGTAAACTGTAAATATACACTCAAGTAAGTAATGACATTTTTAAATCCAAATGTTATCAAGCACAAGAATAAAAATGTGCAATACTTCATAAATTCAGTAGCATTTCTTTATTATAAGCATGTGCAGGATATGACCTTTAAGCCTCAATAGATACTCAGAATGTTCTTGATGTAATACTACGTTTTTACCTTTTCCAGTAATTGTTTCTGTAATTTCTTCTATTGTGGTGATAATAGTGAGGTAAGTAACAGACGTTCATATAGCACATTTTGTGTGATTTGAGTAATGGCTGAGTAAAACTTTATGTAGTAAAATATTGATTAGAGTAAGTTCTACTGGGTCACCACTTTGTGTAGATTTCAAATTTAGTAGAGCTTTATGTTTAGCAAAAAAAATAGGGGCATTATGTGCTGGAAATCCTAACATGATGAGGCCAAAAACATTTAAGACCCATTCAGACTGAATTCAAGGCAATTTAATACTTTGTTAAAGAATTATTTTTAGGAAATTTGTATCGAAGACTTTAATAACCTGTGGCCACTTGATTTTACTACTGTGGTGAAAGTAAATCTAAATTATTACTTCCATTCCTGGTTACAACAATGTATCACTTTATACAACTCCTGGCAAAAATTATGGAATCACCACACTTGGAAGATTTAAAATTTTCAACTTTGTAGCAAATAAACAATCTTAGATATGACACAAAACTATTTTTGTTAAATAGCTGAACATTCTGGCTTCACAAAACATACCTCAAACAAATTAAATTACTTTGATTAATTGCATAATTTTTCCAGATCAAATAAATCTATTAAAGTACCTCCTCAGGCTTTTACACTGGCTTCACTGTGGTCGGTGCCAGAGCATATAAACTGGACGGGCAACCAGCTTTGACTGGGGGGGATTTGGCTCAACTCACTTTTCTGTTTCATGAGAAAAGGAGGAGTACATTTATACAGTCACTTACAGTGGTGTGAAAAAGTGTTTGCCCCCTTCCTGATTTCTTATTGTTTTGCATGTTTGTCACACTTAAATGTTTCAGATCATCAAACAAATTTTAATATTAGTCAAAGATAACCTGAGTAAATACAATATGCAGTTTTTAAATGATGTTTTCATTTACTAAGAGAAAAAAGATATCCAAACCTACCTGCCCTCTGTGAAAAAGTAATTGCAATTGTAATTGAAAAAGT
>VUQI01025118.1:0-28057 GCA_015106735.1 Paratilapia polleni | reverse complement strand
ATATATACACATATATACACATATACACATATATATATACATATATACACATATATACACATATATATATACATATATACACATATATATACACATATATACATATATATACATATATACACATATATATATACATATATATATATATATACACATATACACACACACACACATATATATATATACACACACACACACACATATATACACACACACACACACACATATACATATACACACACACACACACACATATATACACACACACACACACACATATATACACACACACACACACACATATATACACACACACATATATATACATATATACACACACACATATATATACATATATACACACACACATATATATACATATATACACACACACATATATATACATATATACACACACATATATATATACACACACACACACACACACACACACATATATATATGTATGTGTGTGTGTATGTGTATATGTGTGTACACTCACTCACTCCAATACTATTCCATCTCTAACATCCCATCCTCCCAGCAATCATCATATCAGACACAACCAAAAAAAAAACATAGTGACAGGATTATCCCCCTTTCCGATATTCAACCACTAAGGTTTTAAATGACACTAAGAGATCAATCAAGGGTGAAATTACAATATATATAACTATGCTCTACTCTGAGCAAGGAAGGAGGATCTCTGAAAGAAGATAAAGACTCAGACTAGTCTACCTTTATCTACGACTCTCCCCACTCTGTGGATTAACAGAAAATGTATTTACAGAGAGATTATTGCTGGTGTCAGACTTCCTAACCTTGATTTGAGGTGACTGAGTTGAGCAGAAAGTTGCTCACTCAGTTTGTTTTTGTGACACTCATTCAACCCTCAAAATAAAACTCCAACAACTTGAAAACATTTTGCAGCTGCATTAAAGTGTGAATATATTCAGCAGGTAAAATTTAAAATCCTTCAGATTTTTGTCTTTCAAATAATTTGAAATGTGCAGATGGAACATCCTTTGTCAGCCATATTATATCAACTAGGAGTATGCCTTCCTCTTTCTTTTCAGCAAGCTAAATATATAATTACCTTTGTATAAAATACAGTTTATAAAACTTAATCTGAAATTGACCAAATTTACCTGGAAGCAGCAAAGAAACTTGTAATCTGATATCCAAAGCTTGCATAGTAGGCATGCTCCATGATAGCCATCAGCTGAATGCAGTTGTAACCTGGATCAAGAGAGGAGACACTGCAATTATTATATTTTAAAATTCATCATTATTTCATGATTTAAAGGCGTAGTTTACCAGATTATATAGCTAACTTTGTCTAGCTGTGGTTAAACTATTAAACTATTCATCAAAAAACATGTGTTGGGTATGTACAGCAGTGGGACACAGTTTTGCTTATTTGTTATTAAGTGTATTTGGATAGCTTAATTTCCCTGCAATAACTAGAGGGGGTATTCATCTTGCAATCTTCTTCTTCTTTTCTAATTATTAATTTTAATAAACCCCCGCTGTTTAGCTTGTATTTCAAACATCACTTAAAAATGCAAATAATTCTTATGATGTGTGGGGGTTGGTTGGCTGCACATGCTTAGAAAAATTCTCTAAAAAGTCTCTCTTTTTGAATGTGTTTGTCCACAATTTGGTACAGAAAGCATCTGAAAATCTTTAAGTGCTGATACTATTTGACCTGTGTCAGTCATACTCCATGTATGAGCTCCAGGCATTTCCTTTTTGACACAAGCCCCAGTATCCTAAAGACAAGCTGTGGCAACAGGGAAACATTAGCTATTAGAGTCAGGAGGTCATATACAACATTTCAAAATGACCTACAAAAACTGCCTCTATGAATAAGAGAACAACAGGCTTTTAAACTGCCACTGAGGACTCTAGAGGGAGGCCCTGCAGTTTTCACTGTTGTATGGAACAGATTTATTTATACATGTATCTTTTCAGGCTAGAGAGAAAGAAAAAAAAACTTTGCCTTCTGAAGGATTGTGACAAAGCACTGGGGTGAGAGGAAGTTTCTCTTTTTTATATTTATATATACTCTCTTTCAGTCAAGAAAATGAAATGGCAGGTAAAGTCAGCCGTCACTAGAGACGGTGGAGTTTAGCCTCCTGGAGAATCCTTATTGTGTAGAATCCCTCAGCTGCTGCAGCATTTACTCTAGCAGTTTCCTTATCCACTAAACAAGATGACACAACCAAGAAAACAGCATTGATCACATTTCTCCTGGTGTGCTGTGTCAGTCATGTCTGTGCCTTTTAATAATGTCAGAGCAGCATGACGTTTTTAAATGCAAAATAACGACACATCTCACAGGAGCAGAGAAGTAAAATGGGTATATGTTCCTTAAGGTTGAAGTAAAGTTGAACACTGCTCTTTATTATTAAGTTGAGTTACTTGACAATTAATTACCTAAAAATGAGTGAAAAGTACACTGTTGCCTGATGCTTTAAATGACATACTTTAGTTCATATATATATATATATATATATTCATATGTGAGTTAGGCTTGGCAGTAAAGACAATTTACTGACTAATGGCTCAGTCACACTAGAGTAAAAATAGGACAGCAACTTTCTTGCAACTAGGAAAAACTGATGGCTGCATTGAATTTTTTTGCTGCCAGAGAGATTGCAAGTAGTTGCGGCACCATCTGGTCACCCATAGGTTGAACATGCAACAACCTCTACCTCTGGGCAACCGCTTTTGATTCAAGGTGATACCACAGGTCACATGGTGGGAGGCAACCTGTCTCCAGACAATCACAGTCTGACTGCAGTCACCCTCAGACAGATTGGCGAAGGTTTGCAAATGACTGCCGTTTAATTTATAAATGTGGACAGATTGCCAACACGTTGCAACCAATCCAAGTCAGTCAGCGCTGATGAGCGCAACTTGTCTGCGATGCGTCTCTTTGCAATAGGGGACGCCATTCAGCTGGTTGCCAACTGGTTGTATTCTGGCTATATTCCTATATAAAAGCAAGGTTGTTGAGCGCCTTTGTCATTTTGCAGTTAAATCGCCATCCTGCAGCAACTACATCACTATTTGTGAAAGAATTTTTGAGTTTCTATGAGGGTCTGGCTGGACTGGCTGAATGTAAGTAGTTAATGCAAATTTTAGTTTAATGTGAATTTCTGTGTATGTAGACGGTGACAGATTTGCAACAGATGGAAACAGATTTACAGTTTTTGCCATATTTTCATAAACAGATTGCATGTAATTGCCAACTTGACTCCATTCAATTGCAAACTGATAACAAACTGATAGCAGACTGATAGCAGACTGACTCTCTCTTATTATCACCATCCTGATCCACCAAAGTTGCTTTAAAGACAGCAACTGACTCCAAGTGGTTGCAATCCTGGTCCCTGTCTTTGAAGCAATAATTTCAAAGGCAACACAATCAAAAGTTCATTACACACGGTCGCAATAATTTTGGTCATGCCGCGGTCTCCAACCACTGTTTTCCCTAGTTTGACTGTAGCATTAAGGGAGATTATAAATCTTTTGCCAATCTTTTAAATAAACCACCTGAATTGCATAAAATTAAACCTGTGAGAGTTATACTGAATTAATCAGAACAAACAAATCACAAGCAAATACCATGAGGAATGGGATATCATACTATTTATAAAACAAATAAATAAATTAATTAAAAAAAAATCTGTGACAAATGAAAATGACTGAAAACACTGCTCTTGGAGGAACAGTGGTACTCAGAGCAGCACAATGTTATGTCTACTATGTTATGGACTAATGCTGACAGAGACGATGGCAGTTATGAAAAAATAGATGTTAAAAAAACCCCTCTTTTTTTTTTTTCCCCCTAACCATGTAGTTGGCTCAAAATCTATGGAGGTATGTGACCATCTTAATGCTTCACTTCCTTTCTGTTCGTAGCTGAAGAACATAAAAAATGCTCTCAAGTTAAAAAAGCTCTTACTGACTCTTAGATGAAGAGGATCACAGCATGAAGAGTGCTGTACATTTTTTTTTATTTATTTTTTTTATAAACAGCCAACTAAGTAAGAGCGAGTCAATGAATAATCTTGTGGAGCTAACATTTTTCTCATATCTTACCCAAGTCTTTTATGCGAGGCAGCACATTGTTTGTGAAGTTGTTGTATGAGGCGATCTTTCCTTCCGGAGAGGCAATGCCCACATGAGCCTCGTATATTCTCAGGCTCGTGGGCTTCCTTGGCCGAGGGTGGATTTGCTGAAGAGGAAACCAAAAGTCGGCACAAAATCATTCAATACATCTGCTGAGTAATTATGACCCATAAAGACAAAGTGTGGGTTTCTGCACAAATATTTCATCGCTGAGACTGACAACTCCACACATGTAAAACAGTAAAAATATTTATGATTCATTCTGTCTGCACTACACAACGGGAGAAGGATTTGTTTTACACATAGTGCTTATTTCCTGATGGCTACCCAGCAGGCCTTGTGAACACACCATTTCAAGTACATGATTGAGCTACTTGTAAATAAAACAAATATACTGCCAGTGAGAGGGCCTCTCTAATTAAAATGGTGCCAAATAACAAGTGATAAAGAAGGCAAGGTGGCCTTTAATAGCTCTTACTGTTCTGCTTGTTCACTCTTGGGCTAAGGACAACAAGTAGCATTGAGACACATTCAGCCCCACTCAAATCAGCGGCATCGAGCACCCGCATTAAGAATGGTCACAACAGTTTTACATATGAGACGCAAGGCTGATTTACAATGAGAATGGTCCTCATTGCAAGAAAGAATGTGGAGACACAGAGGAAATTTTATGAGCTAGCACTGACCAAACTATAGTTTTAGTGACACAATATTCAGTCATTAACATTGTGATGAGGCTTTTTATAAAGTAAATAAATATTAAAAAGATGATAACTGATATGAATTGAATTTCCTGGCACCCAACATTTGTTATATTTACTTCTGCAACAAGATACTGATTAACTCTATGTACATTAAACAAGTAAAGTAAAGTAAAGCAAAATAAGAAAATAAAGAAATAAAGAAATTGAGCAAATGTGCAGGTGGTTTTCGTATCCCCAATTTTTTCCCCCAACAGATTGAGACATTTTTTAAATAAAGACAAAAATAATAATAATAAAAAAATTTTAATTTAAATTTTGTAAGTTATAAACTTACAATGTAAGGCTCAGGGGGATCCCAGTGAACCCAGTCATAGATGACAGATTTTTCCTCTCTGGTCACATATTTTGCCCAAGGCGAGATCCGGTAAAGGCGCTGTCCCTCCTTGGTGTGAACAACCACCTGGGAAAATAAGACAAATGAGTGTTAAGGTACAGCAAGGGCACCTAAACAATGACAGAGAATGGACATTAAAAAAAAAGGCACGACAGTCACTACATAAGCAACACGCACGCTGTCTAATAAGCAGACAAAGGATAACAGACACCATCGTGCATACCGGGTGCTTAAAACCCGGATTAAAAACCTACTGGAGAAGGGGATGAAGGATAACTGTATGTAATCTAAAGTGAAATGGAAAAGACAAAGCCACAAAAGTGAAAAAAAAAAAAAGAAAACATTAGCAAAGCACAGTCAGAGACTTCAAAAGGTCCCCTGTGCTTCCTGCATGTTGCAGTCCCTGGATGTATTTAATATAAAAAGTCAGTATTTATTTACATCTTTTAGCCATGAAATGCTTACATCATAAAACTGTGCTGTTGCTACCTTTCTATTATACGGAAAGATGGTGCAAACTGTTCATGAAAACCACCCCTTTTCCAGAAAGCCAGTTCCTACTCTCCAATGCAAAATTCACAGCTTTGAAAGTGTTATGGATGGCTTTCTGAAAACACTGAAGACGTAGCATAATGCAGAGGACAAAAAGCAGTACAGTATTGACTAGAAAACTTGTTGCAGTAAATTTGGATTCGGTGGTGATTTATGCTGTTGTATTTTGAGGGGTGCAGCTCTTTAATTGGTTTTAACAAAGCCACAGACAGGCCTACGTTGAGAGGGGATTTGAGCCAGGGAGCAATTTAGAAAAATAGGAAATCTAAATCATTATCCTTTGCCTCTCATCTATTATGTCTGCAATTCAGGATTGGAAGGGGGTAAAATAAATATAGTTTGGAAATCTGACAAGTTACTTTGCTTCCATCAGTCAAATAAGAAAGGAGAAAGCCAGCATGAGCGTTGGAAAAATCCACCAAGAAATCGATCCTGTAGTGTTACCCACAGTATGTGTTCACCCTGTTTTGTCCCCTGCAGAAACAGGCATTAGAACCCAACTAATTCTGGCTACTGTTGTGAAGTAATGACTGTTCCAATGCCACCTGCCTGTGAGCTGTTGGCCAGACTCCCCTCTGGGGTTTTTTCATTATGGCCAGGCCACCTGGGGTTAGCTGCCTGGCTCCTCTTATGACATGCTTCACAGTTTATAGGATTAGGAAAAGATAGTTGGATAAATGGACTGGCATAAAGCCTGGCAGAGCGGTGGTCCTTCACACAAATTGGCCAGCATTAGGCACATTAAAGAAAAATCAGACGGCTGGTGAGGCTGAGGGGGTGCATAACAGGAAAGACAACTAAGAACTGGGCAATATGCAAGAAGTTAGGTGTGGACAGAAAAGCATTTTTGATTGGTTAGATAATGCTTCTGTTCATTCTCTACAGTCTTGCATACTTGCATCGTAAAGAGCTCATTGTAAATACTGTACCCACAAAAGGACACCGCTTGTTTGTGGAGACAAATTGGGCACTAAACAAAGGGGATGGAAGGGCAAGCTGCTCTACATGAGAGTGATTGGAGCTAAGCTTCTGCTTCCACGAGGGAGTGCTGTGGAACTAATTCTAAAGTGGGGCTCACAGCAAGACAGCCATTCATAGGCAGCAGGGGTGCACAACGAAAGGCCAGGTGCCAGCGTTTCCATCTGCTTCTTATCGTCCTTAGACTGACCTCCGCTGACAATGGGAGCTGGGCAGGCTGTCCAGGGCGCAGGAGTTTGCCAACGATGACCCAGTCCCAAGGAGAGTGCCGTAGCGATGCCACCCACTCCACGCCTGGCATCTCATTTCTGGGTTATTTCTCATCCACACTGTTTGTTTGGGAGACAATGCATAATGGGAGGGTGCATCTTTTGCATTTAACCCTGATGAATTATTTACTAGGGCTTAAAACCAATCATGTACACCCACTGTGGGCTGTGTTTTATGCCGAACAAACACAGCACAATGTCCTGAGGGATACCCGCAACAGATGGGAGCAGAAATAAGAGCCATCAGTTGGGCTCCTCAGGTGTATCTACTCTCCACTGTGCAGATTGTGTACATACAGTAATCTCCCTTCTGCACTGTGAATATGACATGTTGTTGATGGCGACACGCCAGGTTTTCACTTGGTTCATAAGACACCACACATGACAGGGAATCTCCCACGAACATTATAGTGACAAGTCCCTGTGCCACTGAGGCAAGATGACACCTACTGAGGGTGTGAAAATAAGCATGAAGATGTTTTGTTCTCTACCTTGAGTTTAGAGTTATGATCCACAGCTGGAGACTTGTCATGCTTGGGTGGAAGAATCAGTTCCCACTTGCCAAATTCTTTCTTGGTGAAAGGGTGGGAGAATTTGTCCCAGCCATCTATGGGGAAACAGACAGAATTTAAACACATCACATTAATTGGTTTACTATGCTGACACAAACATTAATTCTCCTTAGCTGCAGCCTGATTAAAGAAAGTTACATGCAGCAGAAAGAAAATATCTGACCATGCAGCCCAAATTTGTTCATTAATTTTTTGCACCTTTGGCTTCTTTTGCTATGAACTGGTTACAGACCTGCGGGAATAATGTGATTTTAATCACATTAAATTATGTGATTTCTGGATTTCTTAAATGAAAAATTTCTAAAAACAAAGTAGTTGTCACAATTGGTATGTGTCGCTTGTTGCGCATAGATTAAAGAATGATTTATCATTTTCAAATAATTTATTTGTATAGCATAAAAAGTCTTAGGAAGCTAAAACTACCCAGATATCAGAATCAGAAACAGAATCAGATATTAAAATAAGACTAACTTTCTTAGGAAAAGTGCTGTGCAAATAAGTGTTTTTTAGTATTAAAAATGGATTGCGGAAAAGTAAAAACAAAACAAACATATAGCATTGTGCAAAAGTCTTGGGCCATCCCTCATTTCTTTATATTTTGCTTCCAAAGAGCCAGACTTTCTTGTAATTTTTTTAAGTTGTCTTGAGCAATAGTTCTCCAAGCCTTCTGAAGGTCTTTCAAATTTTTTCTTTGGACATTGGCTGCTTCTTCACTCATTTTCTGTCCAGTCCTTGTACCTACTAAACAATGACCTATGAATCATTCAAGCATAAAAAAGGCACCTAACTCAAGGGATGAACCAGTGTTGTGTCTATAGAGACAACTTAGCAATGAACCAAATTTTAATTATATCTTTAGGCACTTTATTACTAGCAGCCTATCACAAAAACACATAATTTGTTCCCATTTTTTTAGGTGAATGTATGCAAAAAATCCCAAAGATAAAGTTTGACAAGCATAAAATAGTACTTTTGCACCAACAAGGTGATTCACAAAGAGCCATTAGCCAAAAACTTGGCATATCTTGGCATGGTGTGCAGTGTGTCCTTAAACAAGTGCAGGACAAAAGTAGAAGCTGCAGGCCTAAAAAACTATTTACAACAGTATCTGAAATTCATGTCCTTAAGAAATAGGAAAAACTCCCTCAAAGACCTGATACAGGACCTGAGAGACGCATCTGGCCCTTCAGTAGATCCATCTACTGTTTGCTGAAGTCTCATCAGAAATGATCTCAGTGGAAGGGTGGCTGTCAAGAAGTCATTCTTAAGGACGGGAAACAGTTAGAAAAGGCTGAGGTATGCCAAATTACACAAGAACTGGAATGAACATCAGTGCAACAGATCTTATGGAGTGATGAATCAAAATTTGAAATTTTTGTTTCAAATCACAATGATCTCAAACACTGCCAGTGCAGTAAAAACATACCTGGATAGAAAAACACACAATGGAACATGATCAGTCATGGATTGGCCTCTCCAGAGCCTGGACTTCAACATTATTGAAGCAGAGTGGGATCATGTTGACAGAGAGCAGAACAAAAGGCAGCCAACATCCAAAGAAGAGCTTTGAATGTCCTTCAAGAAGCCTGGAGAACTATTCCTGAAGACTACTTATAGAAAATACAAGAAAGCTTTCCTAAGAGAGTTCAGGCTGTGTTGAAGAATAAAGGTGGTCATACCAAATATTGACTTTCAAGCTTGTTAGAATTGTACAAACTCTGTTTTTGCCTTATATACTGTATTTCCATTTGCACATTTCAATAAGTCACTGCATCTATTTCCCATTTCCCTAGCAAAATATAAAGAAATCAGGGGTGACCCAAGAATTTTACACAGTACTGTAAATTCAGATTCATTGTATTAAATGTGTCTAGCATTCAGTGTTGTACATTCAAGCATTTACAGGAAAATCTTAAATTAAATGTGACATAAGAGACAGGCCACTATACTATTGTACAGCATCACTGCTAGCATTACCTTGTAAGTATTCTTCTCACTCCATTGCCAAAGCAATGGAACTTTACTACAAAAACATCTAATTGTTCATTGTGATGCACTACTCTTACCTCAAGCTAGATTGCATACCATAAGAAATAATAATAAAAAAATCTATTCCATACCACATGCATTAAACACATTTGAGTTTTTAAATACGAGTTGAGATTTGATGCAGGCCACAGTGTATCGCAGCATCATGATCTCTTCAATGTCCAATCATTACTCTGTCTACGAAAACAAATCCTTAGGCAGTTCACAGCATCCTGCATGCACCATCCCAGTCTTAATGTGCTCCCTTATGAACAAACACATTAGCTGAGCAGTAGACAGGCCATTTATATTTGATGTGCTGTCAGTGGTTCGCTCCTTTTGGTGAACATTTACATGCATTTCTGTCTTATTACAGTGGCCAGTTCTCCCCTGGGAGATTGTTTTACGGGACTGTGATGGCAAGGTGGCCGACAGGGCCATTAGAGTAGCAGTGAGGGGTCTGGAGGTTGGCCAACAGCTGCCTTGCCCACACTCTCAGCTGTTTCTGCAGGCCCTTACACAGCAGGGGGTTCTCAAGTGTCCCTAATATAATTGAAGGAAAACTCCAAGGCTAATGGACTTGAGATGTGATAATTTTTAGGAAGATTAACACTTTAGCAGTTTTACATTTGTATTAGAATAACAACACAAAAGATGAAAACAAAACTAGAGACAGAGAAATAAATTGCTAAAAAAAAAGATTTTGAGGTCTACAGGTAAAAACAGTGAGGGTATTAGCAAATTTTCAAGCAGTACTGAGTTCACAATGGCTTAACATTATATGATAAATATGTTACAATGTAGAGCTTATGAGCCTCTTATGTTTTTACACAGTGGGTCCGTACTATTTTATATGACACTCCACAGTCTATATTTCAAGTTAACACTTTATTAGACTGTTCTAAATATGTGTTTCATTAATTAAGAACGATCATTTGCATGGTATGCACTTTGATGCATAATTATGGTGCTCAACTTTATTAAAACCATGTATTATTACTGCTATCTCTTAGAATATAAAAGGGCAGATATTAAGCAATATGAATACTTCAAATCTAATTTAACAGATATGAGTTAATGATCTAATCTGAAAATCTAAATGTAACTCCTGACAGGATATTACATTTTGCACTGAACTAGTTCTTTCATCCCAGGCATGGGTTTTTTGAAGCCCAGAGGAAAGGTTTATTTAGATCCAGGTTATAGTTGAGTTTGACAAAAAAGCAATACACAAGAAGGTACTCATTCATCACCAAAATGTCCTTCGGCACTTTCCTATTAGAACCTGTCAGGTGGGCTGGGCTCATTATTACATCATCATAATGGTGTCATCCTTGAACTTCATCAGAGTAATTGCTGCAATTTGTCACACTGAGAAAGATGTCCCTGTGGACAAGTAACTGTATACAAGA
Source organism: Paratilapia polleni (assembly GCA_015106735.1). Taxonomy (NCBI): domain Eukaryota; kingdom Metazoa; phylum Chordata; class Actinopteri; order Cichliformes; family Cichlidae; genus Paratilapia; species Paratilapia polleni. Next base: position 17,008 of record VUQI01025118.1, on the reverse strand, counting down.
CTCAAAATGTAAAGCATACATGCATTCTCAACCGAGAACATGACCTCTTTGCTGTTAACATCTTTGCATTTCTGCTTGTTCTGTGCCATTAAATAAAAATATGAACTTCTAAAAATGCCTCCTCAATCCATGGCAAATATTGCTGTTACATCATATGCTACTGACATCACATAAGGTGTCGTTTTGTGTTGGTGCCTTGACATGCCTGCTTGGAGATGGTCATGATTTTCGAGTATTCTAATAGTCATTAAGTTACAAAAAAGTCAAATATGTCATGCAACTATTTATTTCATACAAGATATACTTTCCATTGTTTGTTTTTATTTGTTTTTATCTGTTGGGATGTAACACACTACTGCCACCAGACGTTGGCAATAATGCACCTAGAAGGGGTTTGCCAGAGACCACTGAACAACAAAAATAGAAGCACAATGCTCTACCAGCTGCTAGGCATTGTACCAGTAAAACATTTGTAGCAACTATACATTGTCATTCAAGGGTCTTTTGGGGTGAACAGGGATCTTCAAAGAATATTTTTGCTTGAAATACCCACCTCTACACATGCCACAGCAATGTTGAATACATAGACAGTATAAAAGATGGATGGAGCTACCGTAACATCACCCATTGGTTTCTGATGCCCCGTTTGAAGCCTCGAGATGAGTGTTTAATTTTTTATTCAATATCACCCAAAACAAGTGACTGAGCCCATAAACTCAGCAGAAAAGTGTTTATACAGGTCAAGTCAGAAAGCCGTTTTCACATAGACTTCTATAGGACTGGAAGTCTATTTGCAACCACAGCTATCACCATCTGGTGGCCTTCAAATAGAATGCAGGTTTTTAGGCGCTTCTGGATTGGCTTAATTTTGTGACCTGCAAGCTACAGCTGTGTTTTATACTGTCTATAGTTGGACACCAAGAGATAGCTGGCTTATAGGAGTCAGTATTAGGAAGTTGGAAAGGTGGTGATGGAATAAGCCACAAGTTTGTCAGTCAGGAGAGCATTGTTTGTTTCTCATTTAGTGGCTTTGTGTTTTGTACCTTGTTTCATTTTCTGAGTTCTGTTTTGACTCTCTGGTCAGGATTAAGCACCAGAAACTGCTTGGTTAGCTTGAGGCACCATTAGACGATGTGGTTAGGTTAATTAGGAGATTGGGGTCTTAGTTAAATGCCTTTATACAAAATTAATCCTGCATGTTGAAAAACGATGCTTACCCTGTGCTTTTAAATGTGATGCATCCATCTGTGACACTTGGAGTGAGAACTGTCTCACTATCGCCGTAACCTGGTGCACCGTGGTGCCTTATGCAAGAACACTTTGTGCATATCAATGAGATACCAAGGACTTTGACAAAACAGTAGTATATGACAACCAACAGCCCACCACCCTCTTCCTCCCTACAAACAGCTGGCTGCTGGAACATGTGGCACCCTTCAAATTACACACAGGCAACTGATCTATTGCTAATTAGCACAGCTTTGATGTCCCTTTTGAGAAGCAGTGGAAATCATGGACACTCATTAGTTTATTATTGATGATGTCTCACATTACTTAAGCAATATATATCAAACATTTGGTTAGTTCTTAATGTGTCAGCTACAGTAGAATTAATGGGTTGACATATGCATAAGAGCAAAATAATGTAGTACATGTCCATAATGTTAGGAAATAGTACTTTCGCACATTGAAATGGTAACACATTTATTTTTAGATTTCAGAAATACATGAAGACTCCTATTATAGTCTGATGCCGAGCTAGAAATAACTCAGCAGTCAGTGATTCTAACAGACTAACAAGGGGTAAATGGAACGAGCAATAATTGTCACAGAGGGACCAATGGGCCTTTTTTAAACAAAGCTACAGTGACAGGATGCTGTGAAGTGTGCAAAGGGAAAACAGGGGTTACATGCACTCAAAAAACCCATTTAGATATTGCCCCCTGTCACCAAAAACACTTTAGTGCTCTCAAAGAACAATAAATAATAAATGCTATTGGAAATAGACAACTGCTAAGCCCCCTTCCCCTTTAAAAGGCAGAACAGAATTAAATGCACACACCTAATACACTTAATGCATTTTAGCCCCCTCCCCCCTTGCTCCAGGCATGTGCTTCAAAAAGAGAAAGTGAAATATGAATTAGAGGTTGAAACCAACACATCAAGTTGGGCTACCCAAAAAAATGTCCAATACAAGAAAAAATAATACAGACATGTTAAAATAACTATTGATAAATGTATTGATAAATATTTAACATTAGGGATCTACTTCTGTCTGACACTGATCAATATTATAACATTTAATATTACATTAATAATTTTTTAATGAAAGGTGGTCCATCTGACTTGTGCTGACACACACGCATACACACACACACACACACAAAAGGCATTCCTCAGGGTAAGGGCAGATTTGCCTGAAATATCTCGAGCTACAATGACTTGTTAGGATATTTTGTTTCAGTTTGTTTTTTGCGGTGTCTGAATTTCAGATACCATGTACTACTTGTTTTCTACACAAACTGTTATTCTTGAAACATAAGATCCAGTCTGAAAGACATGGCACAAATGTTTTCCAGATAGGAAAGTTTCTTCATGCCTAGACAGGTTGATGTAATGTAATCTGACAATAGGGACAAGCTAAACTGGAGGCGTGTGTTTAAACTTGCCATTACGCCACTGAGAGGAGCATTTGAAGGGTGCTGTCCATTCTTCATCGCCCATGCCCAGAGCTGCAACTGCTGGTTTTTAGCAGAAGGGCCAAAAGTATAAAGTGAGGAATATCTTTGTAATTAGAGCTTCATTTCAGTAATGGGTTTGACATGATATGATAATAATATTGTATGTCATGATATCAGATTACCACTTTATAACTATTGTTTTTAAAAAACTAAATTAAGATAATGATGGTTTTGTGACCTTGGTAACACATTATATTAACCATAAATTAGTATCTAGGTGGGTTAGCAGTTTTGTTTACTTTCACTTTTACTAGCTGTTTGGTTACATTAAGGCACCAAATGTACTTGCTTAGGTTTAGGAAATGACGGTAACGTTGGGTTAAAATATGAGAAGTTTGGAGTGACACATGTACTGCCATGACACATGTCACAGCACCAATGCCAAAGGACATCTTGTGCCCATCTCTGATATACCAGCAGCTTTGACTAAATGCCTGAGAATGAGGACACGCTCACTGATTAGTAATGAAACCTTCATTATAAAACCACAATAACATCTGGTAATTATTAACAAATATAAAATACAGTATATGAAATGTTGTTGACAGTCTCTCAACAGCTTTGATAACTTACATAATACAATATTTAATTTATAAAATAATGACTGTAGATTAGACAATATAAAGATTATACCACTGACATTCCTATCACTAAACATTAATTATTTACTACAGTTTACTTATCATTCAATTCACAATTAGAGGGATAGTTATAAAATGTTAGGAGAAGAATTTCAAACTTGAAATGTAAGTGCATGGAGGTGGAGGTAACCATAACTGTACAAACACATAGGAAAAAAAAATATGCAGTGATTTACCATATTAGTATACTGTATATGCATTACTGACATGATTACTAAAACTAAAACTAAATATCTAATCACCCAGTCACATAGCAGCAACTCAATGCATTTAGGCATGTAGACATGGTCAAGGTGACCTGCTAAAGTTCAAATTGAGCATCAAAATGAGGACAAAAAGTGATTTAAATGACTTTCAATTTCAGAAACTGCTGATCTACTGGGATTTTCCCACATAACCATCTCTAGGGTTTACAGAGCATGCCCTGAAAAGAGAAAATACCCAGTGAGTGGCAGTTCTCCAGGTGAAAATGCTTTGTTGGTGCCAGAGGTCAGAGAAGAATGGCCAGACTGCTTCGAGCTGATAGGAAGGTAACAGGAACTCAAATAGCCACTTGTTACAACCAAGGTGTGCAGAAGAGCATCTCTGAATGCACAACAGCATTTATACAGCAGCAGAAGACCACGCTTGTCTCAGCTGAGGCTACAATTCGCACAGGCTCACCAAAATTGGACAAGAGAGGATTAGAAAAACGTTGCCTGTTCCAATGAATCTCGACTTCTGCTGTGACACCCAAATGGTAGGGTCAGAATTTTGAGTAAACAACACGAAAGCACAAATCTGTCCTGCCCTTTAACAATGGTTCAGGTTCCTAGTGGTGTAATGGTGTGGGGATTTTTGGCATACTTTGAGCTCCTTAGTATAAACTGAGCATCATTTAAACACCAGAGCCTACCTGAGTATTGTTGCTGACCACGTCCATCCCTTTATGACCACAGTGTACCCATCTTCTGATGGCTGCATCAAGAATTAAGGCAGTTCTGAAGGGAAATAGGAGTCCAACATAGTACTAGCAAGCTAATCCAGTGAGTGTATACTTACACATTTTGGTACTGGGGTTTATGTTGCACAACATACTTTGCCCTATGTGTGATAGGTCAATTGAGCCCCACCAATCTATGTTAAAAAGTTTATTCATTACTGTAAAGCAAGCTTTAGTCTACTGTCTCATTTAATATCTTCACCAAAGTGACATGTATTTTATCACTGTCTTACACTATTTCTATCATTCTAAGCAAAAATGAAAAGCCAAGTGAGACAAAAGTTTAAATTGCTTCTCAAAATGAATCTTTGAGACGTGTAGGTGAGGAGACAGGCAGCAAAGCAGGCTATTGGCTTGGCTCGCTCAAAAAACCCATATTGTAAGCACGCCAGCACATTTACAGCATTAGTCACATCACTTGTGTCTGCCTGACAGAGAACCTGCAGAGAAGAATGCAGTCGACCCATTTCTTTTCTCTACCCCCTCCATCTCTCTTGCTCGCTATGACTCTCACCCTTTATAATAAGGTCAGTGGGGAGGCAATCATACCAACATCCTTTCAGAACAAAGACGGTAAATACATGTTTGAGTTGCAGGTAAATGAAAATTCCCCCTGGTCCCTCAAGTCACATGTATCGCAGAGTGAATAGTGGCAGGATTTTTATGTCTCTGTATCTTCAGTGCAATCATAAAATCCCTTGTTTACTTTGCTCTTTGAGCGCCACTTGTCCTGTATGAAAGGTTTTGATAAAACCTCAGTTTTCCTCAGACACTAATTTATGGGAATTATTTTCTAGTCCTGGCTCAGCATGTTGAAAATTCTTTGGAGGCCGCATGCCCTCTGCGGTATGTCACACTGCCTTCATTTTGTAACTGACAAACCAATCACTACTTGCATAATTTCCAGGTGTTTGTTGGAAGGCTGCTGTTAGAAGATGTCGGAAGCTGTGTTTGTGTGTAAGGCCTTGGAGCAAAGTTTTTAAAGCTTTCGCAGCTGGATTTCCATAATAGTATAGGAAGTGCTACTCCAAATGACAGTGCAAACACAGTACACATTGTGATGGAATAGCAATGAAGAACGTCCTCAAAGGAGTTCACTTTCATAGAGCCTATACTTTTGGCTTTGCTCTTTTGAAAACTCAATTTTAGCCCTATTACCTCTCACTGTTCCTAAAAAGTACCAATACAATTGCCTCCTTCACCCAGCAAGTTTACCCATGTCAAGCACAAAGTCAAATGCACACAATTCTCAAGGATAAATATAATTAAACACTTACAGCATCCAGAGCCAGAAAAGCAACAAACAAAAGAGAGACGCTGTCTGTTCAAGTTGACTGGGATGAGTAGTTCAAACAGGGCGGTTTAATTTTATTGTACTGTGCTGATGAACAGAAGATTCATAAAACAAGCCAACCACACTTAATTAAATCTTTACTCTGGGAATTATCTCATGAAAGCATTTGCTTTGAAGCATTTAGACTTTCAACAGTAAAGAAATTGGCAGAAGGAAAGCTGCTTGTTCAGCAAATGCCTCAAGCAGAAGAACAAAACAGCAGAGGTGGAAGAGGACCAAAAGGCAAAGTGGGCATATGATTTACAACATGTCGCTGAATTCATTTACACTGCTCTCAGTTTCCCCCCAAATGTGAACTAGATCTTTGTTTTCTGGTCAGCTGGAACAAAGGACAAACCCAGGATGGACAATCTTCACGAATATTAAGATGAAATTTTTTAATAAGTTTCTTCTTGTATATTTTAGAGCACAGCTTCCAGACAACATTATATTATACAGAATACATGATTGAGTGCTTCTACAGATACCAGGTGGTGTGTGGAAAGATTTTGGAATAGCTCCAGTAAAATCAAAAGACAAAGGAAATAGAAAGAAATAGTGTTAAAAAAAAATACACTTGTGTTTTTGGTTTAAAAGTCAAGCAGAAAAACACAATTACACATTAGTGCATTTACTGCAGCAATATTAAAAAAGGATGGCTGCAATAACCTGCCTCCATAAAAAACTCCTTCCTCCAGCGTATGTCAGATGTAATACATGAACAACCTGAGTGTCAAAACTAGCTAGAAAAGTGATCCATAGGGTCAAAATACATTGTTCATAAAGTTTTTTTTTCTTCTGCTACATGTTTTTAGTTTTTAGCATTGTTAAATAAAGGTATCCACTATGATTATTCTGCACTATGAACTGTTTTTATCTTTTATAACATTGCAAGTTTCCTGAAGAATTTAATTTTTGGTTAAACGTTAGCAAAAAAAGAAAAAAGAAAAAGTAATCTGAAATCTATCACAGTTTTGCTGAACCTTTGGGAATATGCTGCACTTTTTCATGTCAGAGAACAACATGCAAAATAAATACAGGAGAAAAAAACAAACAAACACTGATGTTAGTAATACACAAGGACCTCCTGTGCAAACAAAGAAACCATTAAGAAAAAAAAAACTGAAAAACACCTCCTTTGCCTGTCTGTCTTCAGTCCCCATGGTGATGTGCATGAGCACTTAACCCACCAGCAGGGTGCTCGGCAGGGTTTCCACCCAAACACAGGGCCTGTCACGAGAGGGAAGTCCACAGGGACTCAAAACAAAAGGCCATGGGCACGCAAGGCCAGGCACAATCTGTCCACCTCTGCACTTACACAAGTAGACAAACAGTGACAGGCAAAGCGAGTTCATGTTCTTAAATAGTGCTGAGCTACACAAGAGATATGCCAGTGGCACAGAAAAACATCTGACCACTGCCCTGTCTGTTCTACACTTTTTTCCCGAATGTCTCACTGCACACGTGCACACAGACAGACACACACACACTACTGCTATTGCGAGGGTGGTGAGTGATGAAAAAAGGGGTAAATGCCACAGACTCTTGACAATGGATATCAGAATTAATATTCTGTCCCTGGTAAGTATGCTAGAGGAATGTTCACTGAGGAAATTAGAGCCTAAGAAAAAAGCCTTTAAGATAGAAACACAACGTGAAAGTATGAATCCCTGAGGTGATGATACTAGCAGTGAGACTGTCCTAGAAATACTTTAATCTCAATATGAATCACTAATTTCATGGAAAGAAGACAATCTTCTATTTAGTGGAGCTTTTGAAAAAACACATTCACATGTTGGACAGTAAAAGCTCTTATTTCGAGTGTAATAAGCACTTGCATCTTACCTTAGTTATTATTAACAAATAGATATTATACCACGTTGTACCTCACACTTCTTCAAAAACAGATCACCTGAATCTGTAAACATGAAAGTGAACAAACATTAGGTGAAACAATGATTGTAGCATTGACTGAACCAGCTTGAAAATCGGAAATTCTCCACAAATCAAACCACCTATTGGGAAATGCAATACCAAACAGCTCAAGTGCCAGTATGTCTCAGGAACAGGCACAGATAGGCAACGTCAACTGCTCCCTCCTGCCAAGACTGCAGTAGAGCAGAGGGCTCTGGGGAAGCTTGACGAAGCTATTCAATTGCTGAGGCAACTGACAATGAGGATCATGTCCAGAGGATAGAAATAGAAATTAGAACAAAGGAAATGGAGGCACAGCACAGCAGGCCATCTGAGGTCCCCCTTTAAAACAGGACTATTAGGATGGCAAACTGCCTCAGAAATTTCTATAACCTTGTGATTCATTGAGCAGTCAAGGTTACTGATACAGCAGACACCTCCTCTCTCTGTCTAATGTGGTTGAATATACGGCATGCCGCAGCTGACATGAAGCTTAATGTAAAATATTATGACTTATACCAACACATGCATGGCAGCATTGCAATTAGGAGCTGTAAATTAGTGCAAATCATATCAATGTTAAATTCACATTTTTGTCATGTAAAGGGGACCCATTATGCTCACTTCCAACGCCACTATATATTTCTGGGACTCTATTACAGTGTAGTTCCTTCCCAGTGTTTTTCCTTCCCACTGTTGCCAAGTGCTTGCTAATAGGGGGTGGTCTGACTGTTGGGCTTTTCTATCTAATATTGTAGGGTCTTTACCCTAAAATATAAAGCGCCTTGAGTTGACTGTTGTTGTGATTTGGCGCTATATAAATAAAATTGAATTGAATTGAACTGAATAGTTCAAAATAATGCAGAGGCTTGGTGCAGCCAAGTCAGTTCATCCCACTGACTGTATATAAAAGATAGACATAGCCACCTTGGTGTCACCCACTGGTTTCTGGACTCTGGATTTTGAAGCCTTAACATTAGTGTTTTAGCTGCTGCCATGTTAGTTTGGAGCCAGAAGTGATCATATTTGGACAAAAGGGTGATAGCTTGATAGCCTGATAGCTTAGCACTCCACCCTTGAGCTGCATTCATGCTATTCTCACCAAAACTGTATCAGACAGAAGGCCTAAAAATTGTCAGATAACTCCATTAAAAAAGCTCCAAAAGGCACCAATAGCACAAACACTGTAGAGTGGTCCAATTTGGTGATGTAAATAAGCAAGGGTAAGACCTTGCAGATCTATAACTGCCTGGTACAGCTGCCTGTGACGGTACACCTGTCAGTCAAAGCAGCCACACCCCAAACTCCAGTATCCAGACAGATGAGTTATAAGTTAATAAATGAGTTAATAAATTCAACATGTACAGATGTTATAAAGGGGGGAACTATCATTAGTGGCCAAAACCATCTTTTTTGACCAGGGTGTAAACATGCTTTTTAATGCTGTTTTGTTGGATATTTTAAAACAGGAATCTCTGAGGGGTGACACACTATTGGAGCCAGCCTCAAGTGGCCATTAGAGGAACTGCAGATTTTGGGACTCTTGCATTGGCTTAATTTTTCAACCTTGGAGGCTGCCACTGTTGTTAATCTTCTGTCTGAGACAAGACATTTTAGTTTTTCCTCAATAAGCCCAACTTTCTTCTGATTGGCTGCACATCCCAAACAGAAGGTTTGGGATGTGCAGCCAATCAGCAGTTGGGTGGGGCTCCTGTGCTCACAGTCAGAGCTGTGTGCCTTAGATCAGACACATCTTAAGAGAGAGACATGTCACTCCAACAACTTTAATCTATGGGATAACTCCGCAACATGAAATGACCACCAAAAATGGTGGTAGGAGTATAACTTCTAGAGGTTAAAAAAAAAAAAAGTTTTATAAAACTCAGTTTTGTGGCAAAGTCCAACAATTTTTAAGCAGTATTTATCAAATTTCACAATGATTCTATGCATGCAGTTTTTATATCCCAGTGATCATTGAAATTAAACTTAAATTTAGACCAAGCTTCAAAGTAACTTCCCAAGTGCCTGGACGTGTTACCAAGATGGCTGCCAAGGGTGGAGACTTGCTTCTAAAAGAACTTTTTCTGAGAGGATTACATTAAGGATATCCTCTCTCTTTGATATCATACAGAGCCAAGTGTAGAAAAAAACTGAAACACGGCATCTGAAGCCTGAGCCTTTGGCTCACAGGAATTACTTGTTTGTATGCTGACCTCACTATTTGAAATGTTGGCCATATTTAATATGAGCATCTACTATTGTAACAGTATATCCTGTATATGAGATGATCTCTTTAAATGGAGTTGGTAGTATATCACTGACATTTTTGTGGTTATAAGACAACAAAATTAAGTGTCTATCAGAGTTCAAGAGGTCAAGTCATCTATAATATGTGTCGACCCAGTAATAGGAGAAAGTGGAACAACAACATCAAAATCTCTCTCCTTTGTCTATTACAGTCTGCTCCCATCTTTTCCCTGTGGGCTATCGGAGCCTGTAACTGACACAAACATTATTTTTTTTCCATGAAAAGGATGAATAAGACAAGCTAATTAGACACAAGATCCAACAAAAGAGTATAATGACTTATATATGATGCAAAGGACTGCAATAAGAATTCTGCATGGTGAAGTACCTTTCAGGCCTAGAAAATGTTGCTGCAAGGTTCTTGTGGCACCAGTCAGTTGTTCATTGTGCTATTCCCATGCACAAATTAAAAAAGCCAGCACAATGAGACAGTTGGCCACTAATGCACTATAGTATGACCAACACTGGAATAGTAATAACCCAGGATACTGAACTGCTGTACATCTCAGTACAACAGTTTCAATGGAAGCCATCAGAGGCTGAATACAGACAATTTATATATACTCCATGTTAAAGCCAAATAGAACAATTTAGCAGGAAAAAAAAATACTACTGACATCTTGCCTCGTGATCTTAAGTGCTTAGCTGTAAAGTTAAGAGTATTCTGTTATAACTTAAGGTTGTTCATTGAAATGTGTGATTGGTATGTTGTACCTCTTAATTACTGTAATGATTATTAAAGATTTTTTTTTAAAACCATTACTTCTAATAAAGGAAAGAAAAACTGTTAGGAAATATTTAAGCCATATTACCAAAGTCCATCACAATAACTGTGCTCTACTGGGCGGGAAAGGAGCCATGGTCTTAACTATGTACCCAGGCATTGTGGGGCTCGACAGGTTTTTCTTGATGAGCAGACTTTGCAGGAATGGTAGAGTCCCAGAAAGCCTTGAGGAAATCCCAACACCCAAAGCTCTGTCTGTCATTCCTCTTGTAAAAATTATTAAATTTGGTTCAAATGTGACCAAGTCACTCATACATTTCCAAATTATTATGCATCTTTTAAGATGTACAGTAACTATTCTGTGGACTCATGGCTCATTCAGTATACTCTAGCTAACTTTTTTTTTTTTTTTTAATAGGAAAGCTTTCTTAAAGGATAAAGTCATCCTGTTTGAATTTACTTAATTTAGTTTTAATGAGATTACTCAATGGCAAACCTACCTGACCTGATACTGACAATAATTGTTAGCTGCAGCCCTCATTTTATTGTGGAACAAAACTAACCTAGCTGACATGAGGCTAAAATGCACCAAAGTAGAAGCATGGCTTTGAGTGCATTTTCATAAGCTTGGGCAGGGATTTTAGCCATTATGGACAAATTGTAGTCTGCTTCAAGGGCACTGAGGAAACACAACAAGATTTCCATTCTTTGTGATTCAAATGGTTAGAACTGATCCCTCAATGCACATGTTGAAGGGTAGCATATTGGAGGGCACTGTGCCCTAATAGGATGGATGAGGCACACAAATCTTGGCCGAGCAACAGACAAAGGGAAGAAGGCTAGAGGGCTCGTAAGTGTGCAGCCAAGTCTGATTCATCAACTTTTACAGTTCAAATAAAAGTGAGTGCAGCTTGCCAGCTTGATTATCAGATGGCTCCTGCTGCATTAGGGAAGATGACATGCTACATTTTCTCTGATGTCTCTGCATTGCCCGGGAACCGCTGGTCTTTTTGAAGATGTGGAGCTACCAGGATAATAGTGCACTCTCTGTCATTGCTTGCAAATATATATTTACTTCTAAAGAGACAGTGAAGTGTAATTTTTTTTTTAGGCTCCTGATTTGACATTGAGTGCTTTTTTATTTTATAGCAAGCTGTTCAATACCTGAAACTGTAGCATGAAGCTTTCTTTAAGGCACGGCGGGAACACTGTGGCAAAAATTCAAACCTGACGAGGAATCAGTCACAGTAAAATCTATCTGTTGATGTTAGGATATTTATGAAGTATGAAAATACTTACATTCAACATGCCAAAACTATGACAAAAAAACTGACATGATGTTCAGTTTACTTTAAGAGAAGACAGAAGACAAACCACCTGAAACCTACCTGGGGCTTTAGCTTTTTCACTCAACAACCATAATAATTGCTGATTATTTTTGGTGATTTATTTAACTGACTATGATACTTACTTGATGAGGATAATGTACATATACACATAATTGGCAGACCCACATTTTTCTTTTTATTTGATTAACTAGAAACTAATGTAAATCTCTGTAAGCTTTTCCTTACTTAGAAATAAGATATTCCAGACACAAGAGTCAGTTGAATGTGGTTTAAAGGACATGAGGATGAGGTAAACATAGGCTTTTTTCAAATTACATCTTAAGACAGCTTTGCTGCAGCAGTGAAGCTGCCTTGTTGCACTGACAGCACTTACTGAGAAATAAAAACATTGACTTGACATGAAAACATTACACTATCCTTAAGCACATAACATGGTATGGATCACTGCCATATACTGGGTATTGTGACTTAACATTAACTGGGCGCATTGACTTGGTAAACGACTATTTATACAGGAGTAAAAAGGCCCAAGGGGCTTTTAGGGCAATAAACCGGACTAAAAGTATAAAGAGAAAATGCACACACACACACACACACACACACACACACACACTCATATACACAGCAGTGTCTTCTGTTAGTTAAGTGGTCTCAATGTCTGTGTGTAGTTTTACAATAGATACCTTTTGCTTCATAAAAATAGCAACTTGAAGATTGCCCAAGTGCCTCTAGAAAGCTGAAGGTTGAATAGAAGAGGATTCTCAGCACCATATTAAAGCTGTGGACTATGGGTTGTATTAGTGTCTCCACAGGCATCCACACCAAACACAGTAGGGACCTGAAAATCACAGCCCTGAAACCAATGCTTGTCCAGTGAAGGTCATGGAGCAGAGCGTATATCTGCTCCAAAGGCAGGATTACTTGAATAGATGAATCACAAGTGGCCGGAGCAAAGTTGATGCTTCTTTTTTTTTTTTTCCTCTCCCTTGCCTGCCAAGTTGGAACATTTGTCATAAAAAAAAAAATAAATAAATAAATAAAAAAAAACAGGAAAGAAAATCTGTCACAGATAAAGTTAGGAATGAGACTTTTAAAAGAAGAACAAAGGAAAGCTCAGCTCAAAAATATTTGTTTCAGACACCTGTATATATGGGTTTACTATAAAAAGAACGCTCGAGGCCTACCAGGGCGGTTTACTACAAAGCTAGTTCGACATAACCTGGATATGTTTTCATTATTTGGCTTCGATTACCCTAGCAAACACAATCACGCTTCAAAATCTGGTGGTCGTCAAGCCCAAGCAAACCAGGTTTTCTGAATCTCACTATGAGTGTGTTAGCATAAAAGTGGGAGGGCTAGCATCAGATTACTAATGCAAACACGGACAGGTCCACTGGCAGCAGAGGGGCATATTTTCCAAACAAGAGCCTACTATAATATTAGAAAAATACACAGAGGTTAAATACATAATATATGCTGAGTATAACACAGCTGCAGCAGACAAATACCAGAAAGGAAAGCTGGCAGAACAGAATAAAACAAAATAGACTTTGTGAATTCATAAGTTAATATTCTTAAATATTAATTTTGTATTGCTTAGATGCCGTCTTATGGCGTGTAAGAAAGTTTTAACCTTGTTTTTGTGTGTGTATGTGTGTATACCTTGGTAGTGTTAAACACTCTTGGGAGCAAGTAAAACAAAACATTTATTTAAAAAAAAAAAAGGGTAAGCACACTTACTTGCAATTTTTAAACAAGGTTACCAAGTACAAGGCTTTAGTGTTCTTTGTTTTAGAATTATGCTTCTATATAGAAGGCATAGATGACTTTGAAATCGCTTTCAGCCAGGAGGAAAAACAGTGAAGCAAGGTCTCTGCAGACTTATACTCACTGGACAATCTATTAGGTACACCTTGCTAGTACCGGGTTGTATGCCCTTTTACCTTCAGAATTGCCTTAATTCTTCATGGCATAGATTCAACAAGGAAACATTCCTCAGAGATTTTGGTCCATGATGATAGCATCATGCAGTTGCTGCAGATTTGTTGGCATGAAGTGTATCTCCCGTTCCACCACATCCCAAAGGTGCTCTATTGGATGGAGATCTGGTGACTGTGGAGGCCATTTGAGTACAGTGTACTCATTGACACGTTCAAGAAACCAGCTTGAGATGATCTGAGCATTCAGACATGGCGCGTTATCCACCTGGAAGCAGCCATTTGACGATACACTGGTACACTGTGGTGATAAAGTGGAGGACATGGTCAGCAACAAAACTCAGGTAAGCTGTGGTGTTTAATCGTTGCTTAATTGATACTAAGGGGCTCAAAGTGTGTCAAGAAAATATCTCCCACACCATCACACCACCAGCAGCAGCCTGAACCGTTGATAAAAGGCAGGATGGATGCATGCTTTCATGTTGTTTATGCCAAACCCTGATCCTACCATCTGAATGTTGCAGCAGAAATCAAGACCGGGAGATCTAATCTTATAATATCCAATTTTGAAGAACCCGTGCAAACTGTAGCCTCAGTTTCCTGATCTTAGCTCACAGGAGTGACACGCAGTGTGGTCTTCTGCTGCTGTAGCCCATCTGCTTCAAGGTTTGACATGTTGTGCATTCAGAGATGCTTTTCTGTATACCTTGATTGTAACAAGTGGTTATTTGAGTTACTGTTGTCTTCCTATCAGCTCAAAGCAGTCTTGTCATTTTCGGCATCAACAAGGCATTTTCACCCAGAGAACAGCCACTCACTACATATTTTCTCCTTTTCGTACCATTCTCTGTGAACCTGATCACCTTTCTTCCCTGTTCTGATGCTCGGTTTGAACCTTAGCAGGTCGTCTTGACCATGTCTACATGCTTAAATAGACTGAGTTGCTGCCACCATTTCCATTAATGAGCAGTTGAACAGGTATACCTAATTAAGTGGCTTGTGAGTGTATATTTCTGGGGTCGTAAAGAACAATTAGGACAAAGAATAAGGTCCCACTTGCTTACTCAAGCTTGTACAGATTATGAAAAAATGTTCCCATTATGTTTTATTTGTGTAGGACAGATTATCGTATTATATTGGATTCAATGTACTCCCTGTGAACTGAAAATCACTTGACAATTGAGCAAATAAACACTGTGCTATGGTTACATGAAAGTCCAAGCCCCTCTGCATGAGGCATACCAATCATAAAAAAAAACAACATGAACAACAGCATGAGAGGCCTTGCTCAGGAAGCACAATAGTGCACGAGCCGCTATCTTGTCACCTTAATAATTACAGGACAAACACAATTGGAACCAACACACCAATGGTCCCCAATCTCAGCAGCTCGTTATTAGAAAGAAGCCCAGTGGAGCTCGTTAGAGGATGAGGGGAGCCGCGGTAAATAAGGTTAATTGGCCGATCTGTCAGACCCAGGAAGATGCTCATGCTGACACGAAACAACCGGAACATGATTTCACCCTTTGTGCCCACACCACCCCTCTCCTGTTTGTGTTCATTAGCATTTTGAAGGAGCGATGTGGTAGTTGTAGTGGTGGAGATTGTAGCCAAGGTGTGGTGTGCTGAAACCACAGGTGATCATCATGAGAGTTATTTTCCGTGAAATAGCAGTCACATCCAATCAGGTAATGGTTTGTTTAGAATATATAACGCATACCTTTGTGCCATTTAACTTGTTAGAATTAGCAGCAGAGTGCCATTTACTGCTGCACCAAAAGTGTTTAGATTACAAAAAAAAGAATTGCACCTTGAAGGTTAACACTAAGACTGTTATATTAAGTTTAAGATATTTGTTTGTACTCAGCATACTACACAAAGACTGTAAGATTTTATATAATGCATCTCCCCATGCCTGCTTTAGAGCAATCATAGAATTCTACAGCAGTTCTGAGGACTAAAACACTTGAAAGGAAAAGCCTCAGTGTTAATGAGACTGATATGACAATTACTTCCAAGGGTAATTCATTAGTTCTGGGTAAAAAAAAGAAAGACAAGATAGTGCTGGGCAGAATGGTTCAATACGCATGACATCAGCATGCTCAGCTTTCTTTCTTCTTCATGCTCCAATTTGCTTTTACATTCACTGTTTCACGAATATGGTATCGGAAAAACTAATGGAGGCCATAGTTTTGCATGTTCTCATCAGCCATCACAAATTTTGGCTGCTCCTGTTAATGACAATAGACAGTTAATTAAAGGTCTTGTCTTGAGGGAAATGTACCCATCATCACGTTTACTGAACCAATCACAACCCTGAAAGAGAAAAGGAATTCTAAAAGGATGCCGCAGCTAATGTGTCTTGATGAGGCGAATATTGCTCCACCACTTTTTTGCATTGCTCAATAGAGTTATAGAAGCATGAAAATCTATTGTCCCTTGGAAACATGAAAACCTAGAACCCAAAACTGATTTACCCTTGTGCTCATGCTTTCTCAATATTCATACCATGTTGCAAATCT
Organism: Paratilapia polleni; assembly: GCA_015106735.1. NCBI lineage: Eukaryota > Metazoa > Chordata > Actinopteri > Cichliformes > Cichlidae > Paratilapia > Paratilapia polleni. Next base: position 558 of record VUQI01025118.1, on the reverse strand, counting down.
GCTCTGAACTTCATTAACTAAAGAAAGAAAGGAAAACCTCCCTCTCTCAGGAAAATTTGTGTGAAAAAAATCTCTGCTGAAGATATTCCATGTCTTTGAGCAACACTAAAAGCCATAGATAGAAGTAAAGTCTACGTTTTGGTTTTGTATACTGTGTACTGTGTACTGTAATAATTAATTAAAGGAAACACACTATATGGACAAAAGTACTGGGCCACCTACACATTACACCTACAGGAGCTGCTCAGACATGGAAACCCAAAGCCATGAAGCTCCCAGTGCACAGTTTTTGTGCTAATGTTAATGCCAGAGGAGGTTTGGAATTCTGCAATTATCGAGTCAGCAGAGTGTTGGTGACTTTTATGCTCGCTCAGTGCTCTGCGACCCCACTCTGTAACTTTACGCGGTCATCCTTTAAACCTGACACTGCCATCCATTACAATAATCACACTATAACAACTTGTTTAGTTTCTCCACTCTTATCCTGCTGCTTCTACCAAATTGAACATTTTGTTTTCTTTTTTTTTTTTTTTTTTTTATTAACCTTTCTTTTTTTGT
>VUQI01025116.1:5426-24252 GCA_015106735.1 Paratilapia polleni | reverse complement strand
ACCCTCTCTACTTTTAAGATTAGGCTTAAAACTTTCCTTTTTGATAGAGCTTATAGTTAGGGCTGGATCAGGTGACCCTGAACCATGCCTTAGTGATGCACTGAGCACTTCCTCTTCCTCACTTCCTTTCACTCTCCATGTATTTATACACCACTTGCATTTAATCATTAGTTATTATTAAACTCTGTCTCTCTCTCCCATAGTGTGTGTTTTGTCCTGTCTCCCTCTGCTCTCTTCTGTTTCCCCTCACCCCCAACCGGTCACGGCAGATGGCTGCCCCTCCCTGAGCCTGGTTCTGCTGGAGGTTTCTTCCTGTTAAAAGGGAGTTTTTCCTTCCCACTGTTGCCAAGTGCTTACTCATAGGGGGTCGTCTGATTGTTGGGGTTTTCTGTCTAATATTGTAGGGTCTTTACCCTAAAATATAAAGCGCCTTGAGGCGACTGTTGTTGTGATTTGTCGCCATATAAATAAAATTGAATTGAATTGAAAATTCCACCAAAATGATGTGAGACACTGATAAAGTCATACAGAAAACAATTACTTCAAGTTATTACTGCTAAAGGTGGATCTACAAGCTACTGAATCACAGAGTGCACTTCGATTTTCACAGGACTGTAACTAAAAGAACTGGATCCAAAGATAAAAGAAACAATATTTAAGATTTGGGTCAGGAGTTGTTCTTTTCTCAAGTTCACTTTAAATGTGTGCATTAAGTGGCATTTTCAGTACTGGCAGAGAAACAAATGTAACTGTGTCATGGAAGAGTGGACCAGCATGAAAACAAAGAGCACCAAAGTAAACCAATGACTTGTGAAGAATGTTGAGCAAATACCCGGATATTTTTTGTTTTATGGACCAAAACAATGTAATAAGGCCATTAGCATACAGTACATTCATCAGGTGGCATATTAATCATACCACTCCCTGGTGATCATAAAACCTTACTACAGCAATTTCTATTTGAATTTGTTGGAATTTTTTTATGACACAGAAGCTGGTAATTTAAGAGAACTTATCATAAGAAACACCTGAAAATCCAGTTGAATGAGATGTTCTTGATAAATCAGAGAAAGAAACCCACTTCTTCATTTTCAGGATTAAAAAAAACAAAAAAAACAAACACACACAAAAGGTAATAAAATATTTTGTGCACTGACTATTTGAATGCTTCCTCATTTCCTCAGAGTCCATCTTCATTCTTTCCACAAATTCCCAGCAACAATACCTAAAAATAACAGCAGTCCAAGGTTTCGGTTTGAAACAAATTTCTTCCAGCAGTCTTCTGGTTTGTTCATGTCCAATGTGTAAATCTAAGAGAAAGGAAAGTAAATATATTTTAATGGAAAACCCATTCTTGAAACACATGTTTGATTAGGATTATAATCTATGCCTGTTACTCATTTAAATTTAGTATTAAAGTGAACCGTATTGCTAAATTTTCCTTTTTTCTGTCATATATATTTACAGTTGAAATGGTGGGTGCTCATTATAAACATAGCCACAGGCTGGTGTGTGTGGAAGAAACACGATGATCCTCACCTGGTGTGTTAGGTGCATTGCCACAGTGGTCAGTACAGCATAGTAAGGGAGAGTCTGTTCGGTGTTTATTCCAGCTATAACCAGTCCTGACATCATGGCCACAGTGAAGCCACTTAGCCAGGGTTTGGTTTGCTCCTGGAACCTCAGTGCAGTAGATTTGACTCCTACCTTGATGTCATCCTCCTTATCCTAATTATTAAAGACAGAACAATGGGAGCTCACAGTCAATCAAGATCCCAACTTTAAAATGAGAGACATCAATTTCATGTTCACCTGTGACTGACATCAACAGAAACAGTAAACTACAATCCTTAGAATGCATTTATTAAATGTTAAAGGAACTGTTTACATCCTACAGCAAAGGGCATGTTTCAGTTTATCGGTCCCTCTCTTCCTAAATTTCAGGACATACATTGGCCACTTCATCTGATATACCTGCTCAACTAGGCAAAAATGCCTTGTTGATGTCAGAGGTCAGAGACTGCTTCAAGCTGATAGGAGGGCAACAGTAACTCAAATAACCACTTGTTGCAACCAAGGTATCCAGAAGAGCTCTTGATTTAAGGAAAGACAGATGTGCTTAATAGGAACTAACTGCCGAGATCTGCAGAGCCCACTACTTTACCTGATGCGCATATATTGTGTCATATATTAGCGTCCACATCACTCCTGAGAAGTACAGCGGAAGGCACACGGACCAATCACAGGAGCCTTTAACAGCGGACCAGCCGAGTAGAGCGCCCCAGTTGAAAGTGAGCCCTAAAGTGAGGGAAGGAACAAGAGACCAACTTTAGATTTGCTGATGGGGAGAAATATTAATTTAGATAAAGAATACCATCTTTATGCAGCATATACCCAACACAAACTGCGGCCAATAAGTGATCCTCTTCATCAGCGGATAGGTGATGACGAGAGATAAAGAAGCAGCACCCAGAGCTATACTGTGAAAGCATTGTGAACAATGTGAGTCACTAAAATAACAAGAAGGACTAAAACTTTACTTAGATAACCACTTTTGTTTACACCTTGAAAATTAGCACACTGTAGTAAGATTGTGAACCAACTGAAGCCCCAAAAATTACACTGGTGGTTTTGGTCTAATCTACACACAGTATGTCGTTCTATTTTTATTTTGCTAATAAAGTCAAATTAATGGTCAGCCAATCATTACACAAAATTGCTTCTGAGTACCTGTAATAGTTGAGACACAAAAGAACCCCAAGTGCAAGAGAGAGCTGCCCTCCCAGGAAGACTAGCGCCTGCATTCGAGAAATCTCTCCTGATGCGATAGGTCGAGAGGCTGTACGGGACACCTACACAAAAACATCAAAGCTTTCAATTTATCAGAGCTGAAAATAAACACGCAGTACGTACGTCTTGCTGTAATCCAGTTTAAGTTGAGTATTTTTGAGTGTGAGTACGTGAGTGACGGTGATACAGGTAAGAACAGGCTCGTTTGAGTAAAAGTTAAATAACATTAGGCTGATTTCTAACGTCTGCTTGACATAGGGGTTGTATTTACTTTTTTGCAAAGAAAACAAGAAAAAATGCCCAGTTATTTTTTTGCATTCAGCTGTATGCTAGTCTCATTTACTTTTTTATCAAAGTCTTTGTCCCACATGTCATTGATGGTGCAGCCGGCCCCTCTCATCAGCAGAGCACCTGTACCAAACAGCGTGAGCATGCCCAGATCTGGGAAGCATCCGGGGTTAGCAGCCAGAGCAATGCTCCATGTACACGGCAGGTATAGCAGCCATGTCCCTACAATTAAGACAGCAAATTTCAAGTGAATTAAACAAACAACTAACATATAAACAGAAAGCAAGGCAGCAAAGAAATGAATGCCTTGCCTGCAGCTAAATTTAGTTTGAGTTTAACTGTGGTCTGGTGGGGGATGTCTGAGCAGTAATACTAAAAAAGTGCAGATGCAAGATATTTTACACTCAATGGCTTGCACAGCATTTACATAAGACCTCTACACGTGGTTGCATTAAACAAAAGGACTTTTTTTTTTCATTTGCATCTGCAATATGACTTAAGGCTGTATTTTTATGAAGATGCTTACATGTTATAACCTGTGTCAGTTACCCAACATTTGCATCAGATTTACAAGACCACAGATAAAGTGATTATTCGATCCAATTGTTTTTAAAGACTTTATGAAAGCCACACAGTTTGTTGTTTTTTTTGTTTGTTTTTTTTAAATACAGTGAAAATGCTGCTAAAAAATCATGTTGGGCTTAAAAAACTGTGTCTGTAATATAAAACCATGATGTTTCAAAGTCAAAATTCCACAATCATCTAGACATCAGCACTTTGATGCTTGAATGACTAAAATACTCAGCCAAACACCTTTATTGTTATATTTTAAACTGATATAGATCAAAGCCAAGTACACACTCACCAGCCATCTCATTAGGTACACCTGTTCAACTACTCATTAACCTAAATATCTAATCAGCAGCAACTCGATGCATTTAGGCATGTAAATGGTCAAGACAACCTGCTAAAGTTCAAACCGAGCATCAGAATGGGGAAGAAGAGTGATTTAAGTGACTTTGAAAGTGGCGTTGTTGTTGGTCCCAGACGGGCTGGTGTGAGTATTTCAAAAACTGCTGATCTACTGGGATTTTCCTACATAACCATCTCTATGGTTTACAGAGAATGGTCTGAAATAGAGGAAATATCCAGTGAGTGGCAGGTCTCTGGGTGAAAATGCCTTGTTGATGTCAGAGATCAGAGGAGAATAGTCAAACTGCTTTGAGCTGATAGGAAAGCAACAGTAACTCAAATAACTGCTCTTTACTACCAAGGTATGCAGAAGAGCATCTCTGAATGCACAAACCTTGAAGCAGATGGGCTACAGTAGCAGAAGGTCACACCGGGTGCCACTCCTGTCAGCAAAGAACAGGAAACTGAGGCTACAATTCATACAGGCTCACCTAAACTGGACAATAGAAGACTGGAAAAATGTTCCCTGGTCTGAGGAGTCTCGATTTCTGCTGCAACATTCAGATGGTAGGGTCAGAATTTGGCATAAACAACAAGAAAGGATGGATCCATCCTACTTTGTGTCAACGGTTCAGGCTGTTGGTGGTAGTGTAATGGCGTGAAGGATATAAAAGGGGGTCCAATGTGGTAGCAAGGTGTACCTAATGAAGTGGCTGATTATTAGACTGATTATAACCATCATTCAGGGCATGAATACAGGATCTCTGAGCGTGTCGTTTGATATATGGCACTAAAATGGTCGGGGAGTGCTAACAAAAGCAAGATTTATGAGGGTGGTATGGTTGAAACTGACATGAATATCAGGACCCAAAGTTACCCAACAGAACATTGCATTATAACAAAATGATCAATGTAATTCACTCCATCCATCTGTGGTTCTAATGTTACGGCTGAGCTATGTATGTAAGCGTATTTTAGTTAAAGTCATTTAAGCAGAAAGATGTGATGTTCATACACAGAGAAAGTACAAACCTATAGGTTTGTCCAGCCTCATCAGCCGGAGGTATGGCTGGACATGTGCGGGTGCTGAATTTACAATAGCAGCAGCTGATAAACTGAATGATCTTCTCCCACTGTGCTGTGTTTCATGAAGTCTCATTGATGGCCAGATTGCAGCTTGGCTGTAAAGCTTTCTTCTCAACACACCGGAGTCTGTGTGGAGACCACCTCTAGTCCTCATCCCTTGCTTTTGGATGAAGCAGGAGGAAAGACATCGATAACAAGCTCCACGGTGGGTGCTCCTCAAAGTGTTCAAAGCGAGCTTGGCTGGGAGCATGGTGTCTCTCTGAGGTCATAGGAGCGTTTTCTGTTTTGCAGCGGAAATATCACCTCTGAACACACACACACACACACACACACACACACACACACACACACACACACACGAACACACAAGAGTGTGACAATGGCATTTTCACAGAGAAGGAGCGATTTGCTACAACGGAAACAGATCTGTGAAACTTGTACACTGTACACATTCCTGAGACACACTGATGTTACAGTAACACGGTTAAACCACCACTGAAGGTATAATAAATGTTATCCAGTAGCCTGCTAACTCCAGTGTGAAATAACGGCGAAACAAACTTACACTAGAGGTTACAGGAGGGAATATACAGATTTTAAAGAACACCAACCACTACACAGGTGGCTAGCCGGTCACTGTGGCTCTTCCCTGTCCGTACCTTCTTTCTTCTTCGAGGCCTGCAAACAACAAATTGGAGCATCGGCGCCCCCAAATGGTGTTGAGTGTGTATCAGAATTTCCGTACTATTTTTAAACTAACAAACAAACAAAAGAAGGTTCATAAAAACCAGTTAGTCTGAGATACTGGTATAAGATTTGATATAATTCATTTCTGTTGTTAATATCATTAGATTAAATTGCATTTTTTTTATACTTCTGATGTTTTAAATTTAACAGTAGCACGCTCCGCTGTTTCTTCTTACCCACCGAAGCAGCACATGTCTGTATTACATTTAACTATTTTGTGTAATACTGTACTCTGGTTCAGTGGGTCCAAATCTAAGTGTTAATGTCAAGTTTTTATATTCAGTCATCAAAGACGGGTAAATGGGCATTTATTGGGTAACATTTACATCAAGCAGTGCATTTGATACATAATGAGTATACAAACGAAAAGTTGTGAAAACGTGACATGGCTATGGACTCTATCAGGCTAACTTTTCCTCTCTATTTTATTTTTCTTCTGGTTTCAAAAGCTATCAGTATAAATTTCTGTGGACTACTGAGGTGTTTTTGGTAACACTTACTCAAAAATTACTTTCTTTTTTTTTTCTGTGACCTGAGTAGTTCAAGAAGAGTCGGCACTGTAAACAAGTGAACAGCTGGCTACAACAGAAACCAGGCTTTTAAAAAATAGGCTTTCTGCTATCAAATTTTAATGACAATGGTACCTATTCATTTCACTGCGGGGTGCTGTATAACAATTACTGTATGGGGGAATTGTTAATAGCAGTTAATGGTTAAAATAATGCCCATGTTACCCGCCATAAACATAAAAAAGCATCACCACGAATTAAAAACAAAACAAAAAAACAAACAAAAAGCAACCCTTTAAAGGGGGGCGGGGGGGGGGTAGTGCTAAACATAACCTACGTACTTCCGGTCATAGTTTTCCCAGATTTCACAATAAAGGACGTTTTCTACCCCTCAAGACCTTACGATATTACAATGAAACCGTTAAACTAAGTGTGAAAGTAAGAAAATCTACACCTTTCGTGAAGATTACCGAATAGATACATACATAGTTTAAGAAAAATGAATTAAAACGATTTAAAAAATAAAAATGATCAAGAAACTGATGGTAAATATTATTATTTATTATTATTAACAACGAGTTTAGCTCCTCGATTTAATTTTATTTTGAAGGTTATGTGACTTTCGACGGAAGTGAAGATGTTTTGTTGTGGTAGCGGAAGCAGAGGCCAGAGAGAGTCACACTCGCGGGAAAAATGGCGGAAACGTGCGCTGTGTTCACGCGACCACCACCAGCGGTTCAAAACAGTGCCTCCTAAATCCTCGTCCTGCCTTTGTCTGCATGCGTGAGTAAAAACGTTGCGTGCATCGAGTATTTTAGCGAGTTGTACTTGCCCACAGTTTCTTTTTACTGTGTTAAATTAGGTCGGGTCTGTTTATTCAGTTGGACTCGTCTAAACGTCTCCTTCCTGTTGAACATGCCCCACTGAAAGTTAAATACAGATGTTGAGCTCTTTGTGCTGCCGTTGTTCAATTTGTTTAACGCTAATACTCGTAAAGAGTAGTATAGCTCTTTTATTAAAGCCTTCAGTTGTGCATTTAGCTTAATCACTGATAACAAAGTAGTGCCTGAATATGCGGTGCAGCTTTTGTGCTTTAAGCAAAACAGTAATCCTATGTTTTCAAACCTCTAGGTATGTCACTTTACATGCAAATCTCTGAGTTAAAAGAGGGATGCAAGATGCAAAACGGTATGTGTTACAGTTAATCATCTCACAACTATTGTTTCACTTCAGTTTCTTGAATTAATCCGAGTATAGATATTGATCTGTTTCATACCCTCTCAGATTCAATGCAGTGTTCCACCTCTGGCCACATCAAGCAAGTCATCAACCAAGCAGACACTCAAGAAACCCCAGTCAAGGCTTTCCATTGTAGTCACTGTGTGCTGATCTTCAAATCCAAGGTGTATCTTTTTGAGCACCTCAACAAAGTGCATGGCTTTGATACAGAAACGTCTCTCAGAGAGGCTGGTTTATGCCCTGGGACCAACAAAGCCAACACGGAGAACAGCAGCAGCAGTTCAGGGGATAATTTTAAATGCCAGTGCTGTGATTTTAAAGCTTGTAGTTGGGACATTTTAAACGAACATGAGAAAGTGTGTCAGAAAACTTCAGAAAATCTCAATGTGTCAGGAAGTCTCATCATTTCAGAAAACCTCGACACCACCCTAAGTGTCATTTCAACAGACCAGAATGATGAAGCTGCAGAAACAAAAGAGAGTCCCTCAGTTCTTTCTGATATGTCTACCTCAGAAACTAAATGCACATCAAAGGACCTGAAAACATACAAGAGGCCATTGCAGACCATCACCAAATACTTCTCAGTATCATCTGGATCAAATGCAAAACCTGATGGAGGAACCCTAATTTTGCAAGAATCTCCCTCAAGCTCCTGCCCAAACAGTAGTGGTGTATTTAAAGTCACGGCGAAGTCTGTGATAGATATCACCGCAAGTAAGTCATACCGTTTTTTGCACAGCGACTTGACTACTGATCTGACACCATCTAAACCTCAGGAACAATTTAAAGAAACAGTTCCTGCTAGCGCTTTAAAAAGGTCCAGTGGTAAAAGTTCAAAAAATCATCATGCTAAAAAAGTCAAACTGGATAGCGAAGAGACGATACTCGCAGAGAAAGAAAATGAAAGTAGACAGCAGTCATTAAGCAGCACTGAGTTTTCATTTGAAGTCAGTGAAGATGAAGAAGATGCAGAAACCCCAAAAGTGTATTCTTGTAAACACTGTGACTTCAGTGATGTGGGTACCAGGCGTGTTTCTGCCCATTATCAGAATGAACACCCTTACATCAGATATAAGTCTGTCTACATTCAGGACTCAAGTGATCAGAGTGCCACCTTTCGTTGCCTTGAGTGTCCGGTTGAGTTTTTAAGCACGGCTGACCTCAAGAGGCACTACATGGAAAATCATCCAGAGGCCCCAGATGTATTTACGATGAAATCATATGGGCTCAGCTTGGTTTTCAGATGTTTCATTTGTCCGTTTACTACCAACGTATTGAAGTCCCTGAAAGAACATTACAAGGCAAAACATGCGACATATGAAGTGGAAAATTCTTTGTTGTTCTGCAGATATTCAGTGACTGAATGCCAGGAGGAATCGTCTCAGCTGAGTCCAGTAAGATCAGGAGGAATTTCTCCTGAGCGTGCCCATACACCCTGTAAGGAGGTCAGAAATTCACCCCAAAAACCCACCTCCAAGGGAGCAGACGTGGGCTTGTATAAATGCAAGAACTGCAGGTTTAGTCACAAGTCAGTTGTCGTTATGCACGTTCACTACCAAAAAACCCACCCAGGTGAAGCAATCACAATAGATAAAATCAAACAGTCAGCGTATGCCGCATCACATGCAGCATCAGAGATGACGACTGAGAAGTGTCCAGATTCTGTGACTGTAGTAGAAAACGCTACACCTCTAAAAAACATCTCAGATCCTTCAGAGAAGACAAGTGACAAGAAAGAGGAATCTGTGAAGTCACCAACCAAATGCAATAATGAAAGCACTACTGGATCTGACAGTTTGTCATCCAGTTCCCCAAATGAAACGTTTTACTGCCAGTTCTGCAGTTATACAAGTACCAAGATCAAGAGTATGCTTGGTCATCACAATGCAAAACATTCTATGGATGCACCAATAGGTACTGATGATATCTTATGGTACAGTGCTGAGATGCAGAAAAAGAAACTTCAGAGTGAAGCTAAGACCTCAAAAGGTCCTCCATCTTCTCATTCGAAAACTAGTAAACAAGTTAACATATGTAGGAAAACGGAAGTTCATCGTAAGGAGGATCACGCAGCACATGCCTCAGAGACAGGATTTAATTCTTATGCAGATCCGGAAAACTTGTTTTACTGCCAAAAGTGCAACTTCGGAAATCCAACTCTGAAAGGAGTAATCAACCATCAGGCTAAGGTTCATCGACGCTGTAATTCCAGCACTAAATGTGTTCTTCAGCATACAGCTTTAGTTTGTGATGAAATTAGGAAAGCAAAATCAAATGCAAAGGATTCTTCTTCTCATCTACCTCTCCCTATCATGAATGAAGGCGATGAAAATGCATTTTTCTGCCACTTTTGTAACTATAGGCATAGTACTTTGGACCAGGTAATGCGCCATTACTGCACAGCACATCATGGATTTAAGGTTAATCCTTCAGAAATCCGTCTGCATACTTCTAAGATTCTCATTAAGACGCAGAAGTCGCCTCAAAAGTCAACTCAGAATCAAGAAGTTGATCAGGGACCCCTGGAGAAAATGGGCAAGAAAAAGAACAAAAAAAAGAAGCTTGCAAAATCTTTGTTTATTTCAATGCCACCAGCAGTGACAGCCCCACAAACACAGAGGTCCCTTCAGTGTTATAGATGCACATACAGTACTGAACAGCTGTATGTTTTGAAGACGCATATAAGGAAAGCCCACCAAGTAAAACGTACAATCACAGATGTTTTAAGATTGTGTTTTAAACAAGGAACATTAGAGCCAGGCTATCACTGTGAATTTTGTGTTTTCAGTCACGAAAAAGCAGCAGCAGTTTATGAGCACTACCAGGAACACCACCCAGGACGTGAGCCAAGCCTTGAGTTTGTAAGTACACGGTTATACGTCGGTCCCGAAATAGTCCTTTCTAAAAAGGACAAACCTAAACTAAAGCAGAGTGGAGGTGAAGGAACTAAGAGCAGATTGCTATCCCAAAGATCTGGACTAAATGAAACTGGCTTATCCTGCAGAAAATGTTCTTTTAAAAGTAGCTCGTTGTCAGATCTTGCACATCATTACCGTGCTGTTCATCCTTTGTGTGCAAAAGAAGGCCGCGTAGGACTTCATACCAAGAAGGCAAGCGCAAGCTGGCAGGTGGAAGACCACAGTGAAAGACCTGGCTTATTTGACTCCTACCAAGTGCCTGTTAAATTAGATAAGTCACTTGATGAAGCAGAATCTTCTTTAGCAGTGTTCAAGTGCCCTTACTGCTCTGCAAACTTTAATACCCAGCACGGTCTCCACGTTCACTGTGGAATGAAACACCCGGAAGTTTTAATAGAAAAATTAGAAGAACAGCAAAAACCACAAAAGCAGCTCCAGAAACGTGTGCACGTCTTTAAGTGTCCATATTGTACGTATGTCAATACCATTTATCAGGGAGTTCTCACTCATTGCCAGATGAAGCATCCTGACCTCCCATCCAGGGCAGACAGTCTTCACGTGGATATGAAGTATGTACAAAATTGGGATGACACCTGGAAAAGCAGTAGTCCTGGTGAGAGTTTGAAACTTAGCGGGCACATGTGTAAAACCTGTCCACAAATCTGTGCAACGCTGGACAAACTGAACAGTCACTGCGAGCAGGACCACAAGAAGACTGCAGCAAGCACTGCACAAAGCATGGCCAAACCAGCTCCTAAACCATCAGCTAAAAGGAAAATACAACTATTTCAGGCCCACAGCATGGATGGCTCTGTGTCAAAGGCTTCATTTTTAAGTAAAAAAATATATGCTGTGGTGAACTGCCAGCACTGTTCTTACACGTGCACCACCAAATTTGCACTTGGTCGACACTTGCTCGCTCGCCACAAGCATGCTATTTCAAAGGATTGTGTATACAAGTGTGTCCTGTGTTCCAAAGTTTATTTCAGGAAAAAGCATCTTGGAGGCCACTATGCTGTGACACATGGAAAGGAGGCTTACTTAAAATATTATGTACCGGTATACAAACAGGCTCCCAAAAAGCCAGCACCAACATCTTCTCAAGGCCCATCAACTCAGCAACAAGAAGACACCTCTGAGTCATGTAAGTCTGGCATAACAGCAGAAGACAGCATTTTAGTGTACAAGTGTCCAAAGTGTCCATATGTGAATGCTAGCTACCATGGAACCCTCACTCACTGCCAAATGAAGCATCCAGCAATTGTAGTCAGAGCAGATGAACTTGAAACAGGTGAAGTACTTGCAGCTAACATGGTCAGGTGTACGATGGGAAAAGGTTGTAATCAGAGAGGATACATGTGTAAAAAATGTTCACAAATCCATGCATCATTGGCAAAACTGAATGTCCACTGTAAAAGGGACCATGATGGGACAGTTTCTGAGCACTCAGCTGAAACTGAAAACCAGCCCGTGCACACATCTCAGGGCTCAGCACAGGAAGATCCCTCTTTGGAAAACAAAACATCAGAAGAAGTAAGCATTGCAGAAAATGGGCACACTCCGCAAGCGGGGACTCCTGAGATATGTCAGTTAAACTCGCTGGCAGTCCGGAGCAACAGACAGCTGTACAGGTGCCAAATGTGCACCTATAAAGGACTGTATCGAAAATACCTCCAGTGTCACTACAAGAATACTCACAAGTTGGATGCAGTCAGCATATACAAGCTGCTTGAGAAGTATAACAAACGTAAATGCAAACTGCCCAGCAACCCGCCTGAACCTGAGGACGCTACAAACGTCAAATGTTTGAAGTGTCCAGACTTAACATTTGACTCATCCCAGTCGCTTATTGACCACTATAGTACTTTTCACCGCTCAGAGTGGAAATTGGACTTTACTGTGTTGTCTCTAGGATCAGAGAGAAAGAAGACCACAGGTGTTTACAAATGTGACCACTGCAAGTCACAATTAAATGGAATTAGAAAGGTGTGCTATCACATGGATCGCCACAGAGCAAGGATAAAAGAGATGGCCAAGGCTGCACAGAGAAAGGAATCACTTGTCATTACTGCAACACCAGAGCAAAAATCCAGCGAGGTAAGTTGGCTCTGCCGGAATCCCTGTTTTCACTCTTTGTTTTCTGAGCTACTCTTTTTATTTGACCATTACTGTGATTACTTCCAGCCCTGCAGGCAAGATGAAGTGCCCATGTTAGAAACTGTGGAGGAGCTTAACCAGTGTAACGGGACACCGGTACAGAGCGTCACTGTGCCAACAAGTCCTCCGCAGTCACCATCGAAACTAACTGATGTACAGCAGCCAGTGGTAGAAGCAAACGGAGACAAACACACGTGTAGACAGTGCGGCCGGATGTTCATGTCACTGAAAGGTTTGCGTTCACATGAGCACAGCCACGCAGCCCTGGCAGCCATCAAGAAACTGGACAATCTGCCCACGTCTGCATTAAAGCTCAAGTAAGTAGAAACTTTTTTTAGCTTCATCATTGCTATAACTTTCCTTTGCAGCACAAGCAATTCAAATTTAGTCTTGTGAAAAACTAAATGGGGGGGGGAGTATTCGTAATGGCTACAGCTGGGCTCATATATGAAAGCTCTCACCAAAGTGTCACGTTTTATTTTTGTAGACCAACCTGCAAGGTAGCATAACCCTGTTTCCCTCAACAAAAAGCCAAATTGACTTTTTTATAAGCTTGTAGATTATTGCAGAAAATCAGAAATGCGTAATGCATTTCATTCATTATTGATGCCATTTTTTTTTTATTCTGCGTAAATGCAATAACAATGCCTATTTGGGCCTTGGAAACCTTTGCGAAAGTTTCTTTATCTCAAAAGTTTTACTTCCTGGTTAGTGCCTTTCCCCTCCCCCCCAATCCCACCCTCAATAACCCTCACCCACCCTTGTATATCTTCAGAATCCAGAAGCAGGATATTCCCTTAATTAGTTTCTGTTGTAGAAAAACGTGAAATTGTCTAAAGTGTTGTTTTAAGTATAGGCCTTATTTCAGGTGTCTGCGAAAAAACCCAAAGAAAACAACCTGCTGGCTTTGAAACGAGAGAACCAAAGTAGAGAAATGGTAACTCCTTTCCAGATTTTAGGAGTTATTCCCACTACACTCTGTTCGACTTATGTGTCCTTTGCAGGCATTGATGCAGATTTACAGTACAAAGTTGTCACAGGTTCATTAACATAGAATTTTGAGTATTTTATTCGTCAGAACAAATTTTCATGTCCATAGCCCCCACAGTGTATTTTTTGTGGTTATTGATGAGCAAATTGTGAATATCTTTTTTGTATTACCTCACCAGCATTAGCAAATATGTCATCCACAAATCTGGGACTCTGAGGCCTTTCCTGTGTAGTTGCTGTTCCTATCGGACGACAGTCTTTGGCCTCTGGAGGAGTCATTTCATGAAAAAGCATCAAGGTGAGAAACCCATTTATCATATGACATCATCAGTGCTATCATGGTAGCATTAAATGTCCCAAAATACCACAGGTCAAATGTCTTTGACCTTGATCTACTGCCATACTATGAAATTGCTAGAATTTTTAAAATGATCTTTTAATTAAAATAAGCTGTTGCAGATTTGTAGGATACATTATTATCTCTGTTTGCTGGATTTGGTCAAGTTAAATATGAGCTGTCACAGACACATTGTATGTCAGAAGCTACGTGAGCTTTAACTGTTCAGACCAGGATGGTTTCTGTGTTGTAAAAATAACAACTTTAAGGACAGTCTTAAAACCAGCCACTCAGCATCTGACAAATTTCACAAGACTTGTTTTGAGAGATTTCATGTGGTTTTCTCTTTCATTTTGTGGTTATTCTGCTGCTGGATGCCTAGATGTCATTATGGATACTGTTGAGACTGATGACAAAGAGGAAGAGAGCGAAGAGAGGGCTGATAAGGAGTCCTCTAATTCATCAGAGAAAATGAACTATTTGCCTGAATTTGATGAAGAACCTGAACTGGTTGAAGGCAAGTCATCCGTCTTATGTTTTATAAATCATGGTATTCTTTACTTTAAACAATCACTTTTTGCTTTTGTAGCCTTACTGACTGTGATTCCTTGAACTTTGACAGAATCTCTGTACTTGGAGCCCCCAGATGTGCAGCGGCAGTTGAACCATTACACCATGATGGCACAGAGTGGCGCCAAGTCTAAAGTGAATGTGCAAGGATCAAAATTACATGAGAACAGCGTGTTTCACTGTGAGATCTGCAATTTCAGCACTGGACACCTGTCTAGTATTAGACGGCACTACCTGAATCGGCATGGAAAGAAAATCCTCAGGTGTAAAGATTGCAACTTTTTCACAGGTTTAAGGTAAGATGCAGCAACAGTTTATATTTTTGTGTATGCAAAAAATAATTTTTGGAAATTGTCGTTTAGAAAACTTTAATCAGTAGCTTGTACTATGAACATGTGCTCAAATGATATTCTGGGAACTGAAAACTTTGAAAATATTGTTAGTATCAATATTCTCCTCAAATTAGTTTTAAATATTATGTTCAAATAACTACATACTGTTTACTATGAGCAATTAATAGTACTTTTTAAGCCTGTCAATCATAGTTTTGTATCATCACAAATGTGGATAGTGTCTTCTGACTAGTTTCTGCAGTCAGGTTAGATTATTAGAAAAAAGTGAAATTTTTCCTTTCATTGTGGGCTTTTGGTGGTTACTTCTGTATATAAAGTCTAAACGGGTATCTAGATTTCAGATAATTAAATATAATAAAGTAAATGTACATTGAATAGAGAATATACAGTCACTGACCACTTCATTGGGTACATCTTGCTAGTACCAGGTTGGACCACCTTTTGCCTTCAGAACTGACTTAGTTCTTTGTGGCACAGATTCAACAAGGTGCTGGAAACATTTCTCAGAGATTTTGGTCCATATTGACATGACAGCACAACACAGTTGCTGCAGATTTGTTCTTCCGCACATCAGTGGTGTGAATCTCCTGTTCCACCACATCCCAAAGGTGCTCTACTGGATTGAGATCTGGTGATTGTGGAGGATATTTGAGTACAGTGAACTCACTGTAATGTTCAAGAAAAATAAGTTTGAGATGATTTGAGCTTTGTCACATGTTGCATTATGGACTTGGTAAGCAACAATACTCAGGTAGCCTGTGGCATTTAAATGATGATCGATTGGTTCTAAGGGGCCCAAAGTGTGCCAAGAAAATATTCCCCACACCATTACACCGCCACAAGCTTGAATTGTTGTTACAACCATCCCTTCCGAATGTTGCAACAGAAATCGAGACTCATCAGACCAAGAAATGTTTTTCCAATCTTCTATTGTCCAATTTTGTGAGCCTGTGTGAATTGTAGCCTCAGTTTCTTGTTCTTAACTGACAGGAGTGCTATTCAGTGTGGTCTTCTGCTTCTATAGCCCATCTGCTTCAAGATTTGACATGTTGTATGCTCTTCTGCATACCCTTGTTGTAACGAGTGGTTATTTATCAGGTCAAAGTAGTCTGGCCATTCTCTGACATCAACAAAGCATTTTCACCCAGAGAAGTGCTGCTCACTGGATATTTATTTTGTTTTTTGGACCATTCTCTGTAAACCCTAGAGATGGTTGTGCGAGAAAATCTCAGTAGATCAGCAGTTTCTGAAATGCCATGTTCAAAGTCAAATGCGTGGAGTTTCTGCCATGTGACTGGCTGATTAGGTATTTCCGTTACTTGGTGTACCTAACAAAGTGGCCAGTGAGTGTATAGCACACTTATACACTTATACAGATTTCATATAATTAAATGTAGTAAAGAAAATATGCATTGTATAGAGAATATAGAGGCATTATAGAAGTGTATTGTTTAATGTTTATGCAAAGGTGAACAGAGACTCTTTACATGAAGACAATGTTTAAATTTCTTTTTAAAAATCAATCAAATTTAGAGCTTGCTATTCATGTTTTTTTGTATGTATAGACATAAGTCACAGGAGAGTTTTTGAGTTATTTGAGTTCAGTGTAATTTGTATTTAACCTCTCATTTTGGATTATTTGTGACAAGAGTTGTTACCAAACACTAACACATTTGTGATCTCATGACTGATTTGTTCTGTCTTCGTTAGGAAAACTCTGGTAATGCACATGGAGACGGGTCATTCTACCTGCCAGTCAGAACCTACTCACCAAAAGGACCTGCGCTGCCCTTTCTGCCTCTACCAAACCAAGAACAAGAACAACATGATCGATCACATTGTCTTGCATCGTGGTATGTTGGGAGTCTCAGCAGGATTGACAGGGCCCGCTCATTGATATTCTGATTTGTCTTGTAAATGTTCATGTTTTTTCTTTCATTTTCAGAGGAACGTGTTGTGCCGATAGAGGTGCGTCGCCCAAAACTGTCACGTTACCTTCAAGGCATCGTCTTCCGGTGTCACAAATGCACTTTCACAAGTGGCAGCACCGAAAACCTGCGTTTGCACATGATGAGGCACGATGACATAAAACCCTACAAGTGTCGGCTGTGCTACTTCGACTGCACCAGGCTGAGTGATTTGGAGACACACCTGAGTGATAAGCATCAGGTGAGGATTGCTCTCTAAACCCTCCTGTGCATCACTGGAATTCTTTTGGCCCTAAAAAAATTAAGTTATTCACTTGGACTGACCTTTGAAAAAACCCAACAAGACTGATGGCCAGTGTTTTACTAGCAATTAAGTTTGCTCTACACATTACTACCATAACCATGAAGGTTAGGTAAAAAAAAAAAGAAAAAAAAAATATATATATGTATATATATGTGTGTGTGTGTATGTGTGTGTGTGTGTGTATATGTATATATGTGTATATATGTATATATATATGTGTATGTGTATATGTGTATGTGTATATGTATATGTATGTATATGTATATATGTATGTATATGTATATATGTATGTATATGTATATATGTATGTATATGTATATATGTATATATATGTGTATATATATGTATGTATATGTATGTATATGTATATATATGTATGTATGTATATGTATATATATGTGTGTATGTATATGTATATATACATATATACATATACACACACACTCATTAAACTCAAAATTCAAGTTCTTTTTGATGTCAAAAACACATGTTGTTTAGTAGCGCTGGTTATGCATCACCTTCACAAACTTTACTGTCCATCAAAATTATATTGTTCTGATAATTCTAGGGTGACATTTGAGCTCTGCTACTTGATTTCATTCACTGTTTTTTGTAGTGGAGTCAAGAGCATATTTTTGGTTATAATTTCAAAAAAACTTGCCACCAATCCTTCTAATATTGATAAAAGTTGTGCCCAACAGAGCAATGCAATGTGAATTCAATCACAGTAGTTCCTTGGCTATTGGAAAGTACTACATTCACGTGGTTTAAACCATACCACGACATCATCCATTGGATTCTGAAGTCCCATTTTGAAGCCTCAAAATCAGCGTTTTCATCGTCGCCATCTTGGTTTCAAAAAGTCGGATGTGACAAGAAGGGGCAGGCCTGACTGTGAAACTGCTTGCTCATTGGCTAATGACTTGTGATCAAATGTTGTTAGCCAATGATAACTTTGATTTACATAACACACTTCATTTTTTATTTATTATGACCCAAAATTAGTGACTGAGCTCATTAACTCAGAGGTTAATTATAGGTCATTATAGAGGTCAAGACAGAAAGCCGTTTTCCCATAGACTTTTATAGGACTGGAAATCTTTTTGCACCCACAGCTGTTACCATTTAGTGGCCTTCAGGTAGAATGCAGGTTTAAGGCACCTCTGCAATGGCTTCATTTTTCCGACCCTGAAGCTACATCCATGTTTTTTACTGTCTATGGTTTAAACTGATGTTATGCCTGCACCAGTGCATCTGTGGAGCCATTTCTGCCTTGGTATCTTGGTGTGAACCAGCCCACTAATCGACAGATTTGAGAACCACACATTATGTAGCGAAAGCTGAGGTAATTTCTGTGTTAGTAAAATCTTGTCTGACAGAACCTGTGGGTTTTATCTGTGAATCATGGGTGATTTTCTTGCAGTAACCCGTCTCATAGCCACTGATGTCAATGGTTCCAAATTTTGGGATTTGCATTTTTATGATACCACTTGGAATTACCACTGGGCACCAGGCTCGCATTGTTGGAAAAGAGGCTGTTGTGTAATAATTTGGACCTACATTCCATCATTTAAAACACAGACTTGAGGTCCTGAAAGGGTTTTTGGTCCCCGGTAAAGGTTACCTCTCATGGAAATAGGTTCTATAAGTAATGATAAGTTTGAGTTTTTTTTTTTTTTTTTTCCTTTCTTCTATGCA
>VUQI01025115.1:0-12177 GCA_015106735.1 Paratilapia polleni | reverse complement strand
TAAGGTGGTGAAGAATTGTGGCACCTGAGCATAAGAACACACGCATAGTTTAGATTCTGAAAAACAGATCGCCATCAAATTACAACAAGTGAAGATGAGGTTGAAGGTGGGTTACCCTGTGATTCCAGAGCAAAATTTAGCATGGTGTCTGCCACAGGTAGAATTTTTCAGACAGAACTGCTCTTCTTGCAGCTTTTTCAGCTGCATCAGCTTAACGCGCACTCCGGCCACGTCCTTCTGCGGCTTCATCAACTTCGCATCATTATCAGCCCCGCCCCTTACATTAGAAGAGATAGGCTTACAAGTGAAAGGGCATGCATATTAAACTACCGCAATGACCACTTCTGTTTGCAAAGCTAATTCTTGTGCACCATATTGTACTGTGTTCTCTGTCCACCCTGAATACAAACTGTCATAGCTCCTGCTTGAAGCATAAATTTTGTACACATATCCTCCTGAACAGACAGACACAAACATATATTAGGAATATGTATTTTTTTTTAAAAAGCCCTCAGAAAGCTGCTGTATATGGGATGATTTCTAAAAACTTACCAGAGCACATCAGGATGATGATGACAAGGAGGCCTACAGCAGTTTTCTGGTTGAACTTCCAGATTGTGAAGAGAAAGAGAGAGTGTTAGTGCATGAGGACATAGTGAAAAATATTCAATTTTAGCTGAGTCTTCTGGTGAGGTGAATTTCTTACAGATGTCTCTGCCCTTGCAGATGTTGGCAGGAAGGTGGTCAGTGTAAAAAGATACACTAGACATGTTTGACGTAGAGCTGGCACCAGAGTGGCGACCTCTCAGTGACACCTCTTCCTCCGAAAAACCCTAAAACATACATTTAAATGTGAAGATTTAAAGAGAAGAACAAAACATTGGAGATCATATCTTTCTATATCATATATGGACGTATTCAATCCAAATGTATTTACTCCAAATAAAACTATAGTTTTTCTAAAATGATGTATATTTCATCGTAATATTATATATTTTTATTGTTATTTGAAAAATCTGTATACTCATGTTGAATCTGATGCTAGCACCACATTTCAAAATAGACTGGAAAAGTTGTGCAATGCTTAGAGATTAACATGATTGTAAATAAACAGCATCTCAGAGAGGCTGAGTCTTTCAGAAGTGAAGTTGAGGTGGAGGTCACCCCCTCTCTCAAAGACTGTGTAGGTCAACAAGATTCTCAACTTAAATATGTTAAGTTTTTAGGGATTTCGTCATCTATGATACATAATATCAGATTCAGAGAATCCTGAGAGATCTCTGCATGCAAGGGTAATGTCTGAAAACCAATATAGAATGGTGGTACCCCCTTCAAGTCCTTAGGCAGCATTAAAAACAGTGCTGCCATTATTGGAAGTCAAATTTGAGCCCATTTGACTTCCAATTCATGATAGTAAATCCAGAAACATTACCTCCTTCTGTGAGCCAGAAGAAATCCAAAGTGGAAAACTGTCCTGTACTCTGACCAATCAAAATTTAGAAACCTTTTTGGACAGTGACGGCTAAAGAGGAGAGGCTTGTTATCAATACCATTAATGCTCAGTAATATATGCTACTACTAAGAGATCTTTCAGGGAAGGCCTTGTTTATGGACAATGTGAAAACATTTGGCACTTGGTGAAATGAAACATAAAATAGCAGGTCCTTAACAGTTGAGCAGCTAAAATCTCATATCGAGCAAGAATGTGAAAACATTTTGTTTCCAAAACTACAGCTCCTGAGTCCCCGAACACTTAGGGAGTGAAACATGACACTGTCCCAACATGATTTTGACAGTGAATTCAAAATGACTATTTCTTTTCTATTAATTAATAAATAAACACATACATACATACAGTGCTGTGAAAAAGTATTTGCTGATTTCTTAGTTTTTTGCATATTTGTCACACTTAAATGTTCCAGATCATCAAACAAATTACAATATTAGACAAATATAACCTGAGTAATAACAAAATGCAGTTTTTAAATGATGATTTCATTTATTAAGAGACAAAATATATCCAAACCTACCTGGCCCTCTGTGACCTGTTATTCCTCTGTCTGTTATCCCAAAGACTAGACTTAAATGCGGGGGGTATCGAGCTTTCTCAGCCATAGCCCCTAAACTGTGGAATGAGTTGCCCCCACATGTTATGATGGCCCCCACCTTGCATATTTTTAAAGTACACCTTAAAACTAATTTTTATTCTTTGGCTTTGAACCCAGAGTGAGACTTGTAGGTATTTAGGCTGTTTTTTGTATTTTTGTGATCCTTTTAGATATATTTATTGATGTGTGTGGACATGTGTACATGTGTGTATGGTGTATCTTGTATTTTATTGTGTAACCCTCCTTTTTCACGTACAGCAGTTTGGTCAGCTTTGTTGTTTTAAATGTGCTTTATAAATTAAATTGGATTGGATTGGAATGATATATGCTGCTTACATACCCCACTACTGCAACATTAAGTTTATCCTGTAAACTTACCTTGCCTATAGCTGAATATAGGAAACATTGTACTATAACGTAACATGAGAAGCATTGCAAAGCTGTACTTAAAAATTTAATCAGATATAATGTATGTCTGAGGACAATAATACAACAATTTGAATCATTTTGAGTAATGGTTGCTTTTATTTTTAATATTTCACTACATTTTACTGATAATAGCTAAATAACAGATTATTTCTATACTAGGATTTGGTTATTTTTTAAATAAATGACACAATCTCACAAATTTATAGAAAGATGTGCTCCAGGGTACAGATGGTCTTCTGTGTCACAACATATTTAAAATCACAGAACATATCAGGGGATCGTTTCCTTTGATTTGAATTCATCTAACATACTGTAAATGCCTTTTAAAATAATTTTTACATGAGAATAAGAACAAAGTCAGATCCACATTTATCAACATAAACTGAATCAGAGTGAAATTATTGACAAATCTGTACAATTATTGTGAGGTTGTCTTCCTCTCTACAGTGGTGCCACTGGTGCTAGTATTTCAAACCAAGATTACACTTCAAGTGAATCCATTTACTCCATACCACCTGTTCTTCTCTATCAAGAAGACAAATATGTTAGATGTCTTTGTTTTTATCACTAACTGCATACAAAGTTTAAAGTAGTTTTACCAAACCAAACATGATAATATTATCTCCATTATTAAACAGGTTGGAAAGTTTTGATTGATCTTCCCCTTTAGCAGACTGGACTAATGGGTACACCCCTGTTGGGTTTATAGGGTGTTTTCCTGTTGACCATGTTGATGCAGTCTATGATTGGACAGACACTGAGGCACAGAGTGCAGCCCGTGCAGCTGTCAGTCACGAAGGGAAGGTGGGTCTCGGGGTTGAACGTTATAGCCTGGAAAGAAGGTAAGAGTGTTACGTTACGGGACTGAAGGAGATAAATCTTTTAAGAACAATAAAGAGATAACTGTCTGAATGTAATAGACAGACATACCTGGTATCCAGAGTCATTGCAGGTCATATAACATTTCCCACAGTTGATACACATCTCTTCATCTACCAGAGCCTGGACCTGAGAGCACAGGGGAAGTCACTGTTATACTTATAAGCATTTTCTTTTAAAGTAATCTGCTGTGATCTTTTATATTTATAAATGAATGTTTTACTACTGTCTGTCTTGTCAAAAAGTACTTGAAGGGACTGATTGCTATGTGATCACGAGAAGGCAGCTTGGTTCAAGATGCTGAAAATAAAAAGTGATTGCACATATGGTCTTTAACCTTTTGCTCATTTATCGCTCTTCATATATACCGGTATAATGCTCAGTAAATTAATTGGTTACAATAAGTAAGTGAATAAAAACTGTGTACCTGTTCCATGTTGTTAAGTTCCTGGTACATTCCAATGTGGCGCAGTGCTCTGGCTATCACATCCTATAACACAACCCATCACCACACACACAGATACATATAAAACACCAAACATAGCTTTATTCACCTCAAGGCAAAGTGTGTATGTGTGTGCACACCTTGACAGCAGGAACAGGTTTTTGGGGCACGTTGACCTGGCTGATGCTGACTTCTGCCATGTCAGTTTCACCAGCATCTCGAAGTCGTTTCTTGTACGCTGCAATGGCTTCTGTCTTCTGCTTGAGGTATGGACCAAAGCTAGGAAGGCTCTACGCAAACGCACATCCGCCATTAAGAGGTAATGTTAGACAAATAAACTTTTAACTACGGTCATGTGAAAAAGAAAGCACAAGCTCTTTCAGTTTTAAGGTTTTACATCCACCCATTTTCTGCCGCTTATCCGGGGCTGGGCCGCAGGGGCAGCAGTCTAAGAGAGAGAAGCCCAGACTTCCCTCTCCCCAGCCATCTCTTCCAGCTCATCTGGGGGAACACTGAGACTTTCCCAGGCCAGCCGAAAGATATAATCTCTCCAGCGTGTCCTGGGCCTACCCTGGGGCCTCCTCCCAAACCACCTCAGCTGGCTCCTTTCGATGTGGAGGAGCAGCAGCTCTACTCTACTCTATCTCTAAGGGAGAGGCCAGCCACCCTTCAGAGAAAGCTCATTTCTGCCGCTTGTATCCGCAATCTCATTCTTTTGATCACTAGAGCTTGTGACCATAGGTGAGGAATGTAGATCAGCCGGTTACAGTTTTACATATCAGGACATAATAAAAAAATCATCTGGTCCTTAGCAGGCCTTAAAATTAGATAAATACAACCTCAGATGAACAACAACACAATACATTTTATAACGTGTCACTATTTGTTTAACAAAAATGAAGCCAAAATGCAGAAGTGTGGAAAAACTAAGTACACCCTTACTGAGTCCACAGGAATTAAGAGGGTAAGTAGCAGCCAGGTGCTGCTAATCAAATGCACTTGATTAACTGATGATTAGTAAGTCTGACCATGTCTATAAAAGTGGAGGTTTAGGTAGTTTTTTGGTCTGGAGCATTCAGGTGTGTGTTAACACAATGCCAAGGAGGAACGACATCAGCAATGATCTTAGAGAAGCGATTGTTGCTGTCCACCAATCTGGGAATGGTTATAAGGATATTTCCAAACAAACTGAAGTACATCATCGTACAGTGAGAAAGATTATTTACTAGTGGAAAACATTCAAGTGTGGACGTCCCAGCAAATTCACCCCAAGGTCAGTGCGCAGTGCTCAGAGAAATTGCAAAAAATCCTTAAAACAGCCTCAGCTAGCATGTTAAATGTTAAAGTTCATGACAGTAGAGTTAGAAACTGACTGAACAAGTATGGCGTGTTTGGAAGGGTTGCCAGGAGAAAGCCTGTCAAGCACAGTGATGGAGGGGTGATGATTTGAGGTTGTTTTGCAGCCACAGGACCTGGGCACCTTACAGTCACTAAGTTGACCATGAACTCCTCTGTATGCCAAAGTATTCTAAAGTCAAATGTGAGGCCATCTGTCCGACAGCTAAAAGTTGGCTGCCTTGTTGAATGCCTGTAAACCTCAATTAATTGAAGCAATGCTGTAAAGTAGAGTGGGCCAAAATTCTTCCACAATAATGTGAGAGACTGAGAGAAGTCGTACAGAAAACGATTACTTCAAGTTATTGCTGCTAAAGGTGGTTGTACAAGCTACTGAATCATTGGGTGTATTCTGTTTTTCACACACTGCTTCTGTATTTTGGCTCAGTTTTTGTTTAATAAATGATGAAACAGTGTAATATGTCACGTGTTGTTGGTCATCTCAGGTTATATTTAAATAACTTTAGAACCTGCTAAGGACCAGATGATTTTAAATTATGTCCTCAAATGTAAAACCTTTGAATTGAAGAAGGTGTACTTTCATTTTCACATGACTCTATGTGCTTATGCCAATGTTTTTAGTAACACTAACAATAAGTTATAGCACCATAAAGCGCAATAGCGCAATGGATAAGTAACAAGAATCTTTGAGACCAAAAGGTCACTATAACTGCTATCACAGCATTGGTACTAAGTAGCTGCTGTACCTTTCCAACCAGGTCTTCCAGTCTGGGAACTGGTTTTCCCTTCTGGTGTCTCTCTGTTGGAGGCGACTGACCGTCCCAGTCCTTCAGCTCCAGGCTCTTTAGGTACAACAAGGCCTTCAGACCTGAACATGTGTAATTTCACCATGATGATCATACAGGTTAAACATCTTGAAGTAGTAAAAAATTGTAGAAAAGCAGTTACATACCAACACAGTAATCCTCAATCAGTGTGAAGTCCTGGTTCTGAATTGCACTACACACCTGTGGTAGTCAGACACAGCAAGACAGACAGATGTTTGTTAACTATAAATCAAACACACCTACAATTATTATTGTACTTTTTAAAATGGAGGGGGCTCCCCCATAATCCCTACTGAAGGTGTCCCCCCAGTGCTCTAATGATACCTACACCCATGCTCTCCATTATATTAACAGATTCAGTCTTTTAATGATTTTTGATTTTAAAAAGTCAGAATATTTTTGATTAAGGTCTTCTTGGAAATTGTTGCTGTTGTTACAGTAAGTCTGCTGTCACCTGTAACACTGAGGCCCCGGCATGGAGAAACTGTAGTCCAGTCTCTGCTGAGTCGATACCCCCGGTGGCCAGAATAGGGAAACCAGGGATTGCTCTGGCGATGGCTGACACTGCTCTGAGAGCAATGGGTCTGATGGCATTACCTGAACACACCATTAATGTGGTGAGTAAGTTTATTCAGGTATTGCACACTATTTTACTGTATGTGTGTGCAGGAGTATGCACTCACCAGATATCCCTCCATATGTGGTGCGCTTCTCCACACCAACACTCGGCCAGGGAGAGCCATCAGCCTTCAGCCCCATTAAACCTGAGACCGTGTTAGTGGCTGTGACTCCATCTGCTCCAGCTGTTACACAACACAACATTTACAAACTCGCTAACTGGTGTCTGCTAGTCATTACATTGTACATTGTGGATTAGTACTAAGCAGTGTAAAATGATAAACTAATGGAAATGGAAAGGAGAAGATATGGAAGTATGGTCACCTTCATGGGCCGCCGTGGCGATGTCAACGATATTTGTAACATTTGGTGTCAGTTTGGCAAAGAATGGAATGGAAACGGCTGCACGCACCCAGCGACAGATGTTCCTTACCAACACTGGGTCCTAATGACACAACAAATGAACAAATGATTACACCTTCAAACCTTTTATTGTTCTTACATCTAATTACTGCCTGCTTCTTGTATAATTTTGTGATTTTTTTTTTTTGGCAGTGGTGTGTACCTGTCCACAGGCCAGTCCCATGCCTCTCTCCCCCATCCCATGAGGACAAGACAGGTTCAGCTCCAAAGCATCTGCTCCTGATTCCTGAACACATATATTTGTAGCATTATGTTACATCACCATTACACAGTACACATTCTGTAAAACTGTTCATGGTTAATGTGCTGGTATATATATTTTTATCACCTCAGCCATCTTGGCTAGCACCGTCCAGTCATCCTTGTTGTAACCACACATTATACTAGAGATCACCACCTGATGGAGGCAGAGGGAATCGTTACAATTTAAACATCCACCATCTTGTGGATGCCCAATAGAAAGTGTGGAATAATTATTTAGTAGTCCATTCTTCCATCCATCACACATGATATTTTAGACTTAATTCAAACTTGGGTGAATGTTGCATTGAACTATGGTGGTGTAAATGGACAAAACAAACAATAAACATGTCTGGTAGAGACTGCACACGCCTGGAAACATGAAATCTCAAATACTGAAAAGCGTATGTGATGGAATGGAATGAATGAATGAAGCACATGAAAATGAAATAGACAGAAGGTAAGAAATATATTATATAATACAGAAACAATCAGGAAAATAATATATCGATTTAGTTAAATTAAAACAGAATAAATAAAAATATACATTTAATTAATCTGCAGCAAAAGAAAAAGCAAAGGGCCACATGCTGGTCATCAACAAATATACAAGCTCATCGGTAACAAAAGGCATGTCGTGATATCCAACTTACATTGTTGGGGAAGTCTTTCTTCAGCTCGGCAACTGACTGACACCAGTAGGCTGCTGTCTTCTCACTGATGAGCTCAATGTTGAGGAAGGAGCCCTGACCAGGCCCATAAATATGACCTGACGTGGTACCACGCACAATTCGAGGAGACACATTGGTCACCTGATCCTGCAGACACAGATTTAAAGAGCCCATTCATATGGTTAACTTTATTTTTGAGTCGCTAAAGTGAAATTTACCAGACCCAAAAGAGCTTGCATGTTTTTCTTTCTGCAATTTTTACTTTTGGTTAGGATTCTTTACTAGACTGATAAATAAATAAATAACAGGGGGAGGGTGACTTAGAATTCACAACATTAAAGTTTTTCATTTATAAGGAAAAGCTCACATTTTTTTAAAGAAAATTTTTGAATCTTCTCAGAGATTACATAACAATAAATCGACACTGGAAAAAAAAATCAGAAAGAAGTCACAAATTTGCAAGAACTAAAAAGGTCTGGAAAAAGGAAATACTTATAAGTTACAATGACATGTTGTAAGGCATCATAAAATACACCTTGTGTAAAGAAATCTCTTACTAATGCACACTAGTGGACTAGTACTAGTGACTCGTTGTTTGGTACATTGTTTGCGTGTGTGGTACCTTATCCAGTCCAAATGTCTTGGTCAGAGCGAAGCCCCATCCTTGTTCAAAAGCTCTTCTGATCATGGCTGTGCTGGTGGTGGGAGGAGCAGAGGCCAGGCCGAATGGATTTGGAAATTTTATTCCACAAACCTCAACGCTGATGTCCACCTGGTCTATAGCACTGTAGAACAATGGCAGCTTTGGAACTGGGTCCACTGTCTGTCCATGGAGGGACTACAAAAGGAAAGGAGAAGGGGTACATATTTTGACAACATTACTAGTATGAAATTTTGTATATTATGCATGAGTTAAACAAATCATGATGCAGCCTTGGATCTGACTCTGTGTCTAAAAGCGAAGTCCCATAATCAATAAGCCATACATTTAGTCCTAATTTAGTATATTTAGTTCTAATTAATTTAGCTATACATGGTCATCCCAGTCAAAAAAACCCCAAAAACAAACAAACAAACAAACAAACAAACAAAAAAGAAAACATCACCATGTGGATTTAACTAAGAAAATAGATAAGAGCTTTCCAATGGATTGGAGATCTAGGTTCAACAATGTTGTGTGCCCAAAAATGAGGTGAGGTCTATATATTCATATAACTGTTTATACATTTATGTATAAAATATAAACTCTGATTGCATAAGTTGTTTTGAAACAAAATGATGCATATAACTTGATTGTGCATTGCACAGCTGATATTATACAAGCATTTTACACAAGGGGACCAGGTGAACCAATAATAGGCAATGTGGCTTACACCTCATGGGTGTTCAGTCTCGGCAGACTTACCTGTATGTATCTGTGAATATGCCACGAGGCTTGTTTGCCATCATTCACTGACTCCACTGTGGTGTTTGCCAAACCAGCAATGTCTCCTCCTGCAAAAACCCAGGGCTCAGTGGTCTGCATGGTGTCTGTGTTCACCTCTGGAGTACCCCAGCGGCTCAGCTTCACAGGAGCCATGGCCTCAGTTACTGCAAGCACACAACACACGAATCGGTGTCAGGTTCTGCATTAACCTTCTACATCAATCTAAACATCACCTGCAAAACCCTTCAAAACTTTACAGGTGACAAAGCAGCAGTAAATGAGACATTCAGAAACCACACAAAGTTTTACAAATATCTCTTGATTCTTTTTCAATATTCTTTTTAGTTAAAGGTGAAACAAAAAGTCGGGTAATATGTTACTCAGCTGATTGCTGATTACCTTGTGGCTCGTTCAGCATGGATCCAAAAGCACTGATGATGTAATCAGCCTTCAGTCTGACAATTTGCTCCTCATCTTCCACCCAGTCACCTTCCTCCGTCTGCTCGGTGCGACAGAACTGTAACCCAGCAATGCGTCCATTCTTCATGATGACCTCACGAGGAGACAGAAAAGGCAGGAACTCACACTGCTCCTCTTTAGCCAACTCCATCTGAGAGAAGAAAGATTCACACATAGAAATGCACTCATTTGTTTATCTACCTGTCTGTAGACTGCATCAGTTCATCCATCTGCCCCTCATCCATACCTCCTCAGGAACAGCTCTAATGTTGGTGAATCCCTTCCTGAAGCAGACGTACACTCTTTTGGCTCCACAGCGGAGAGATGAGGTGGCGCAGTCAAACGCAGTGTCACCGGCCCCCAAAACTATCACCACTCCCCTTAACTCTGGCAGAGAGGAGCGACACTGACACATGCCTAGACAGAGAGACAGAGAGACATAGAGACTGAATTGTAAAACTGCATCTATATGGGAGGTGTGTTATTTTGCAAATAAACCTCCAATTTTCAATTTGACGTATCCCAGTGTCACCCTATACAGTATGTAAGGTACGTAAAAAAGTGGTGTCACCAGCCGAAGCCCTGTACATACGCATGAGTGTGTGTGGATTTTTAATAGTTACATTTTTTATGATTGTTTTTATTGTTAGTGGAAATAATTTACTTGGTAAACTCTACATGTTTTGCTATGAGTCGTCATTTCAATCTTTTGAAACTGGATGTGATGATCTGACTGAGACGCTCACAGGGCAACAGCTATGAGCGTCCATCACAAGGTAAGCCTTGTCCTTCTTTTTCACTCTAATGGGGACCATAAATACAAAGTGAGCATCATGTTATATTCAATGAGACGTGAAACTAGTGATTGAGGTCATAAACTCATCAGGAAAATGCTTACTGAGGCCATACAGTGAGGGAACCAGGGGTCGTTTTTCCATAGACTTCCATAGAATCAGATGACTTTTAGAAACAGAGGAGGCACCCCCGGTGGTCAGTAAAAGAATGCAGGTTTAAGATATGTCTAGCTTTAACATACACTCTATGGTTGCCTTTTGTCCCGTTTTTTAGTTTTTAGCGTCAGCTGTGTTTAATGATCCAATTACACCTCTAGCTCTCCAGTACTCAGTTGCCAGATTCTTCTACTTTCCAGAGCTTTTTCATCAGTTTTTCTCTCTTTTTCCCAGTTTTCTGGATTTCCTGTACTTGTCATATCCTTGTTAAAGATTATTTATTTTCAGTCCATTCATTTTCTTAACTGTTTATTCATTTCAGGGTTCTGAAGGGGGGTTCAGCTTTTGTCTGTATTTTTGGATTTTAAGCTCTTTGCTCTTTTTTTGCCCTTTCCTTTTTTTGTTCACTTTCTGTCTTCCTGCAAATGCATGACCTCAAAACTGATTTAAAAAATTGGGAATTCTGTATGTGGTGTCCCACATTTGGGTCCTTTCCCTCTGTAAACAGTCACAAAGTTTGGTGGGTGTACCTGTTTCGAATATTATCAGCCTACTCAATGGCTGTTATCAGTTGTTATTAGTCTTATACATTTTGCTATCAGGTGGTCACTTCCACTTACTAGAAAGTTGTTATCGTGGCATGCAACGGTTCTCAATAGTTCTGAAATCTTCCTGCATGTCACTAAAAGTAACTGTTGTTTAAGATTTGTTAGCTCCGAGTCCCACATGTTTAACTCAGTTTCACTGATGGTTGCAGAGCAATGCAGCCACAATAGCACACAAATATAATTCAACTTAGTACTATAAATCAAGCTTGAGCCTGCTAGAAGAAGAAGGTAGAAGAATGTGAATACTGGCAGGATGTATGAGACTAATAACAACTGATCTGAGCTGGGTGCTCAGATGTTAGTAATGTGTATACTGTGACTTGGTTACTGTACATGTAAGGTTAGTAGTATAATCCCCATTGCATTAGTAGAGCAAAAAATGTAAATAGTTTACTGCCTCAAAAAACAAATAAAGACAGGTTGGACATTTCCAAATAATGTCTCTTTTTCTGAGAAGCTCAGAGGATGAAAATTAAAAAGTCATGTATATTAACAAAGCATCAATTCTTTCCTTCTCCTTCTTTTTATTTTGATTTCTTGCTACAGTACCTTTCTTGCTGGCAGAGGCCACCATGGGCAGAAAGTCCTTAGAAGTGAAGAAGCCTTGATCAACAGTTAAACCCTGGAAGATCTTAGCTCTGTTGGCCTGAGGGAGACCTGGAGTCACACACACATTCACACATGATGAGGAATTTAAAACAGTTTATTATAACTTTTTTACAAATAGTCAAACTTCAC
>VUQI01025114.1:0-35014 GCA_015106735.1 Paratilapia polleni | reverse complement strand
CGGAGAGGGGGGTGGGGGGTGGGGGGTTAGTGAGTGGGTTAATCCAGCCAATTGTGACTGTGTGTTTAAAATGTGGTGTTCAGCAGGAGGGAAAGCAGGACCCATCCAAGTTCATGCCCCTGTGTGAAAGAGAAGAGAAAGGCTGTGGGGTTTGACGCTGAAGGAATAGAATAATCCCCTTCACATTTGTTAAAGGGCCACTGGTCTTTTGTGTTGGCCAAGACAAATTTAAAAGGCGATGTCATAATGGTTCAATTGGAATGATATCTTTGAACACAATAGATGTGGCTTCTTTCCACGAACAACTTAAAGCCCCATTGTTCCTATTATTGGGTGAGATGTTTGGATACATGCGTACACTCTGAATGAGAATAAGTTGTTGTATTACAACCTGTAATAAAATATTGAGCATGATTACACATGTTGTGGTCTCATGAATGATACAGACACAGTGAGAAAGGAAGGGGGGGTGCTATCTCTTAATGGTGCATGTGATTTATTTCCTCATACAATTTGCCAATATACAATGAGTCGATTTAGTTCACAGAAAAAAAATGTGAGATTATTTTTTTGGGGGGCCATGAAAATGTTGAAACACCAAATTACTTAAATGGTTGTATTTGCACAAAATTCAGTTTTGTAACAGTGATTGAGAGCTGCACTCAAATTTTCTTATGAAAAAAACTGTTTTAAAAATTTCTCTGCTTGACCCTTTTTTAAAAACTCTTTTAGATGAAATATCTTTGAACATGTTTCGTTTTCATGTTTGTTTTCTTTGGAGCTTTGAGTTACTTTGTACCTGACAGTCGTGATGATATATATGTTGGATTTAGGACTGGAAACTCTTGCTGAAGTTAAAAGGGCCCTTGTTCTCACATTTCCATTTGGGGTGAAAGTACAAGCCCCATAGTAAGCACTTTAATATTCCAAATAAATAGGACATTTATCACCACTAGCTGCACTCCTGTTGTAACAGCCTTTCTTTACAATGCCTGACATCATGTGTTTGCCTGCATTTCCCAACAACTGTTGCCTGTGTATCTTGTGGCTTAATGCTAAGTTTATCCATGAAGTGCACATTCAACACACTGTTAACTCTCACAGGGAGTTGCCAATTAAACACAAAGCCTTAATTTATAAATCTAACTCTCTTAAGTACATATAATACCCATTTGAGAGGTATTATTTATTATTGCAGGATTTTTCATGTGCTTGCTGGGAACAGTCCAAGTTTTGGGAGGCTGTGTGCCAGCAACAGAAGCAGTGACAAGGCTGACATCCTGATGCTCACTGCTAAAGGGGGAGGTCATTTAACAAAATGTGAGCAGCAAAGATGCAAACAGTTGTTAAGAAGTAAACAGAGGTTGAAAAAAGATGTGCAGACCTTCATTTCAAACAGGGTGCAGGCTTTGAGTCTACTATATTTTGACATTTTAGGTTAATACACAGGGATACACAGTAAATGTGGAAAGTAAGTCTCATTAACTGACTTTAAAATAGCAATCTTTATTGGCTGATATTGTCAGTAATTATATTTGTTCATGGCTCTTCAGCAACACCCTGAAAAATACAGTAGCAACTCCTAAAAAAACAGTAAGTCTTAAAAGCATAAATAAAACAGTATAAAAAGTAAAAGCAAAACAACTCCCTTCTGACTTATGACCCACACCTCCTCTTCCCCATCCATCTTGGCATTAGGGGTGTTGGACGTGGGCCTCTCAGTGAATTTTCCCTCCTTAAAGAAGCTCATAATGGCTGTGTGAAGTCCCTGGGAGGGAGGGTTCCACTACGTGACAGATTCTTCCTGTCCGTGAAATTCCCCCTGCGATAATTTGTCTTTGTGCTGATGGGCCCGTAGCTCCACGCGACATGGGTTATGGCAGCAAGGGCGGGACCGTCCTCATCACCTGCCATCTCCGTGGCCCTCTTGACACCCCACACACATAACCCCCCACCCACACTCACACACTCTCCATTCTTCTGTCCTCTCTATCCCACACCCCCCACTTTCATCTCTCCAGCAGGAGCTGTCTCCTAACTGGCAGAGCAACCAAATAATGGAGCTTGTCACAGGCCTTGTTCTTTGTGTTTTTCAAGACCCAAGAAAAATGCAAACACTCTATTGTAGTCATTAGTTTTCCCATCCTTTCTGCCTCGGGTTGTGGGTGGGGGGATTTGACCTGGTTCAAAAGGGACTCAGAGAAGAATTTGGCTTTTTAGAGAAAGTGAATTCTCGATGTCACATGCTTGGTGTGTGTGCGTTATGTATTGTGATTGTACTTGCTTGTGTATGCCCTTATATTAATATGGTCTTGAGTGCATGTTTCTATATTTGGTATACACTGCATGTTTGCTTATCAATCACCTGTCTTGATAGAAAATCTCACCACACTTGTGACAGATGTAAAACATTTAATTATTTGTTGTATGATTAGTTCATACAATTTCAGGAAAAATCATTTTGGTTCAGCTGGACAGATTCCTGGACATGGAACAATGGAAACAAGATTTTCAGTGAACCAGAAATGCAACAGAGGTGTGGGTCAGGTGAGGATGTTTGAGCCTTACTGAAGGGGTCCTGGAGGAGTTAAGGAGGTGCTGAGAGGTAGAAAATGTCTGCTACAGTCATCAAACAGCTCTATAAAGCTGAAAAACCCTAACACTGGTGAAAATGTATTTCATTACTGCACTTTACCTTTGAGCACTGACTTTCCTTGTGTAAATGAGACTAATAGTTTGAAAATTGCGCATAAACGTGGCAGAATAGTTGAGCTTGCAGCTGTGTTCTGCTAAAATGTACCTGTACATTCTGAATATATCGTATTTACTGACAAGCACAGTTGGAATTTAATCTGCTTGTCAAAATCCATTATCCCATTTAGTCCATTCAGTATTTGGTGTAACACAGAAGCCTTGAAAGGCCGAACAGGCCTAAACAGGAACCAGAGACAGTGCTTGCTATTCTCTGCCAGTGCTGTTATGATATTGTGTGAATGCATGTAGAAACAAATCAGTTGGGTCCGATTGAGAAGCTCATCAATAGGCAAGGATGGACAAAGAGGAAGACCACGCTTGCTGCCTTTGTACTCGCTTTAGATTCAGCTGTTATCTGGAATGTACCAGCTGTCCACTGTACACAAAAAACTGCTGCCTTTCCCAAACCTGATTCTGGCATCGCACTGAGTGAAGAAGAAACACAGGCCCCAGGTCCCTGGGGCTCAGCTGAAGGCCCCTGGGAAGAAACTGATGGACAGGAGTGGAGGAGTATAGCAACAGGCTGGCACTCACACTGAGCCCTGTATGCATCTGAAAAGAACTTAGGTACATTTTAGTCTATGCAGGTGCAGTCTGTATGTGTGTGTGTGTGTATGTGTGTGTGTGTGTGTGTGTGTGTGTGTGCGCACGCACACGTGTGTGTGCATGTGCATTCATGCAATAGGCTGTAAATGTGTGTCAGATTTCTGAGTGGGGCTTCCAGACATTCAAGGAAGTACTTTAAGAAGCATGTGTAAATATAGCCATGAAAAAAACAGTGTCATATTTACACATGTACACGCATCCACGATGCTCACCAGTCAGGCTCTTAGACCAATGCAAGAGGCCTTATAACCTGAGCATAATAGATAATGGCAGGCACTTTGAAGTTAAGCTTATCTAAATATGGCATGAGGAATTGCCCTTTGACATACAAGCTCCCCATTCAACAACAAAGTCTATAACACATACCTGAACGTCCATGTAGGATTAATGTGCGTCAATACTGGCTCTGGAGGCACACCCATAGCTGTTTGCTGAACTGTAATTTTCAGCATGTTTAAACTCATATAATATGAAAGGGCATTTGTGTATATATGTGTTGATGTGTTGTCTTTGGAGGTTGCTGATCATTTTCAGGGAAGTTCAGCCACTCTGGCACATGGCTGCATATGTATTTTTTCACAGTTCATTTAATGTTGTTATCTTGCATTATCCATGGTATTCCTCCTCGTCTGCAGCTAGTGCTCTGCACAGCCCTCAGGTTATAGGCCCTCGTCTCACCCATCTTACTAAATGACTTAACCAAACTAATGAATTACCCAATTAATCAGAGCAGGACCCTCTCTCTGCCCTTAAGTGCTCATTTATAGAAGGAGACCGCCCCTTTGACCTCTATCCCTCTAGGGCTGTTTCAACCAGCTTCACTGCGTAACATTAAATAAATATCATTTCAAGGCCATATTAATTCCTCACTTACCCATCCATAAGTAATTAGTCACAGTTACTGTATGCATCCCAGGTTGTCAATACATGTGTGTCTCAGCTGCACGGATGTATATGTGTGTATGCATGCCCGCACAAAATAGGCCTGTGTTTGTGTGCCTCTGTATGCATTTAATCCATTTAAACCAAGTCCAATTCAGCCACTTCCTCTCACCGCCAACCTTATCTGTAGCTGCTGGGGACAAAAATCATTTGCGGTAGAGTAAAATGACTGAAAATAATGGGGAAATATCAAGTGCATCTTTTTGCTCCCCCATTTATTCCACCCGCTCTGAGTGAGCTTTATCGGGCTGAACACATCGCAACATGCCCCCTCCGTTTTTTATTTTACTTAGATTTTATTTTGCCCACTCAAACTTTTCATTTTCTGACAGATTGAGGCACCCTATTTAACAGTTTTATTCATCTGTGCCTGCAGGCAGGGACTGACGTTACAGTCAATAAAAATGGGAGAGCTTTGCAGGCACCTCTTCTTCCCCTTCCCTTTGTGTGCAAAGTGGCAGCCGTGAATTTAATCGAGGGAGAATGTTGTGATTACTTAATGGTTTCCCAGGCAGCCATGGACTGGAGAATTAAATTCCGCATCTGCTTTCCAAGGCGTTAATCTCCTCTCCTCACATTCCGCCTGTTATGATGTGCACACAAGAGATAATGTTTAAACCGACTAAGGCAGGGTAAACCAGCGCAGGCTGTTATTGGCTTTATAATTACATAATTAACTTTTTGTTTCTAATCGTTACGGAGGTAATGGCTCCGCTGAAACGGGGGGCATCTGCTGAGCAGAAAAACCAAATCAAAAATCAATAATCCATAGAATGCCATTACAGTAAGTGCGTAGTCTTGAATCACGAGAGAGAGAGACAGAAAGATGGTGCAAGAAAGGAGGGCAGGTTTGTCTCCCTTTTCCTTTCCTTCTTTTCCTGTGCAGTAAATGAATCTCATTTGAAGACAAGAGTGTTATCTGTGGGAGAGGAGGCCCAGCAGCTGTGGGGAGCAGCAGGGTATCAGGCTCTGCCAGGTGTATGGCAGGAGAGAGAGAGGGCCAAGAGCCACCGTAAATTACACCTGGCCTCCCAGCACTGCTATTGTAGGGCGATTGACCTGCTCCAAATGAATTCCATTTTCTGCAGGTCCCTCCTTATTTCTAATTTACATTGTGATCATATATGTCTGAAAAATGATATCATAAAAAAGATGAATGTACTAATTACCTCTCCTCTTATCTCTCCCTCGCTCTGTGCTCACCCCTTTGGACTTACTCCTCGCAGCATGTAAGTATGTCACTTATTTCATTGTGACAGGCGTAATGTATTCACAAAAGTGCACCATAAATACAGGCGTTCAGGTTGGCCACCTTGCACTCACATCAGGGGCCTCACAATGCCATGCCTGCTCAAATGAATGGCGAATTGACAAACATTTCTAGAGCCAAATTACCTCTGGTGTCACTGTGAAATTAGGTTCTTGACCCGGCCTCTGATGCATGCTTATATTTCTACATATTTTCATGCATGGCATCTAGCCATTGCGGTGTGAGACGAGGTTCCCTATGAGAAAGGGGTTAGGGGTATTTTAATACACCTGTGAAATGAGACTCTACTCGTCATGAATATGCTAAAGTAGAGCTGTCACAGCAGTCAGAGTGATATCCCCTCACCTCTACCAGATGAGCTGAGGGCGGGATAACTGACTCCTGCTCTGAGGAATAGGGGGACCAAGCTTATGCTGCCTGCCACTGTCATTTTAACAAATAGGCTTATTAACAGTTCAGAGGCCAAGGACAACAGCAAGGTTATGCAACTATACAGACATAAATGGGAGAATATGAGAGAATTATTGAGTTGGCTTGTAGGTGTTGAATGTGTGCGTACACGTTTCATTACTGCACAGC
This sequence comes from Paratilapia polleni, assembly GCA_015106735.1. Taxonomy (NCBI): domain Eukaryota; kingdom Metazoa; phylum Chordata; class Actinopteri; order Cichliformes; family Cichlidae; genus Paratilapia; species Paratilapia polleni. Next base: position 28,863 of record VUQI01025114.1, on the reverse strand, counting down.
CTTGTCTGAATATCTACTATGTCCAGTTGTCAGAGAGACGGCTTCCTCAAGTTTTTTTTTTTGATTTCTCCTCACCTTGAGATGAACTTGTACTCCCCCTGACAACATCTGTTTGTTTAAGATTTCACCTTAAAAATGACTTTGACTCCGTGTGTCTGGCATTTCTTCTCTGCATCTGCTAGACTCTTCAACAACACATGCTCCATCATTTGACTCTGTATTCCATGACACTTTGCTTTGGCACTTGACCTCATGACCCCATTCCCAGACTGCTATAACCTCCTATCAGAACCCAGCATGGCCTGCAAAATAATGGTTATTCAGTATTACTAACCTATATTATGGGCAAACTTCCCAAAAACATAGGGTCAGTGGGGTCACATTCAAAGACAGCATCCATTTCCTAAAGCTGTGTACTTCCAGTTATTTTTAGATGTTATTTTCTATATGGCCTACTTGCTATATTTTACTTTAGATTCAGAATTGACAGTGCCTCAATTAATTCATTTCGTTCACTATTATCAGTATTTCCACAACCAACTGCTATGAATTAAACACCCTCTGTCACTGAAGCTATTCTAGTTGATGTTGACTACTATAAGAAACATCCCATTTAATATTGACCCAGAGACTCCACAACAAAGTTGTTTTTTTAACTTTTGAAACTTTTGAAGGAGAATACAGTCTGGTGTAACAAACAAGGCTTTCCTCAAAAATACCTCATTTTGTGGGTAGCCATTACCATTTGGTGTCACATTTGGCATTTGTTTTAAGTTGAGTCTTTTCAGGCACAAAGGCACTATCTCTAGCTGTAAAAGCCTGTGTGAAACACTTTGCTTAACCTGCTGACACAAAGGAACCACTTAAGACGTTTTCCCCTTCATCATCTACAAACCCAATGACTCACTTTCCATTTGAAATCAATAATGGGGGATGCCGGTGACTGAAAGTTACCACAGAAAGAGGGCGTGTATTCTGAACGATATTAACACCATAAGGCCACTAAATGCATTCTGCATATGACACATTTCTGAACATCCTGTATGTGTTTGTACTTAAAATACTGTATGTTCACTGTTGCATCAGCTTGTCTACATCTGGGAGTGTATATGTGCATATTTGTAATGCTTGAATCAAAGGACCCTTCTCCTATTAACCAATTTAATTCTTGGAAAAGTTTTGTGACCTGGTGAAAAAACACCAGGAGCAGGTGGTCAAAAAGGAGCACACCCAGTGCGCAAAGCTGTCCTGGAGGGGCTTAAGGTTGATGGTGGGTACACCCCGAGGCCTCTGTTTGGATGTTTGGAGGGCATAAGGCCACCTGGCCAAAGAAGGGAGCGGCAGTGATTAATGCACCTTGTTTAGGGTGCCGTCATCAGAATGAGACAGACAAGGCTCAGAATGATGGATGAGGGCCGGAGCAAAGGCTGATAAGACATGGCCCATGAATCTGTTCTACATCATCGGCTCCTTTGATCACTGACAGAAGTTCAGAGATGGGTCTGTGCATCTGTCCAAACAAACAAAAGCCTCTTCCCTCCCAGACTCCTCCCTTACTCGGCATTACTTCGACTACCCCCCCACCCCCCACCCCCCAAGCTTCAATACCCTGCCTCTCAGGTTAGCTCTCACTCGTAAACAAACGTCAGAGACAAAAATGGTATGACAGCGAGGGCATACATCTCTGAGCAAGACTGACTGATAAAGAAAGAAAGAGAGTGAAACATGGATCAGAATAGACAGCGAGACAGAAAGAGAGAGAGCAAAGTATCCATAAAGGGGCTTGGAGCCTGTGAACCATGGCAGCATGGTTTAAAGCCCCCCAAAAGGAGCCCTTCTCTGCAATGACAGATTCGGCAGATAAGAGATGATCCATGAAAGCCGATCGGTGTGCTGACAGCAGGAGAGAGGCCTTGGCCCCGGCCGGCAGGGTGCATTACTGTGGGCAAACGCAGCTGTCAGGGCCAAACGGGCCCTTAGCTTTCTGCCATGCCACCACACTGACGTCACAGAGCACGGGTCTGTCCACCCCCTACTGCACTCTCTTCAGTCACCGAACACTACATTCCAGCACTGAAATATTCCCAGGCCAGTCTATTGCACAACTTCATTTCTGAGTGTATATCAGCTGACAGGTGTTGAAATTAACCTATCTCAGCAATTCTCTGACATATTAACAGTGTGTAAAGGAATGCAAGGGCACACTGAGTGAAGGATTTCTGACAGGTAAAGCATAAAAGATTAGGCTTGGATTTATTCCTGAGAATCACACTGAGCCATAGTTATGAGGTCTCTTTTACTCTTCTAACACTGTTAGACTAAGGAGCTTTAGCACTATTCTCAAGATAGACAGACAGAAATATGGACAGCATGGAGAATGAGATCCACTGTGTAAAACAGAAGACTTTCATGTACTTTCCCTGCTGAACATGCGGCCGCATGGTGCTTATTCCTCCAGCTTCCAAAGAAAATTACCCCATCTACCAAGGGGGCTGAGAAAAAGGAGTGCAGACGATTCCCTCAAGGAAATGAAAGGGAGTAATAAGCTATTTAATTTATACTTGAAATTATTTTATGCTCAGTAGATACACTCTGGGTCCTTATTGCTATTTAAATGATTATTCTCGCCAAATTATTTTAATCCATTTTCAGAGGAAAATTTCTACATCCTCATTTAAACAGCTAAATGGGGGCATCTTTTAACTTCATGCGGTCGACATAGTAAATTAGAGAACTAAAAGGCCTCCTTTTATTTTGGCATTCATTTCAAAGTAGTAGCTCAGTAATGGATATCCTCACATACTAATGCAGAATTATTTTACATATAAATGCTGATTTAAATGCACAGTCTTATGGATCCTTGGCTTACCATTAAAAATGTTTGTTTGAGTCTGTCCTCTTATAAGGAGCATTTGAAACAACCTTGAAGTAAACAGCACTGATATGGTGAATAACATTTGTTTATTCACTCATAGGCCAACTAACTTTAATTTACTTGTACAAAATAAACACACAGTACTTTGGATACATTTTATTATTTTTTAATTAAATTTTTAATTTGACAAAATCCAATGTGAACATCAATATTTAGCAAAAACAGCTGAACATTATAAACACTACATAGTACAAGTCAAGCTTTTAGGGCAGTCACTTATACACTATTCTCCATGTAGCTATTCAAAGCTATGTATCTGTATAAGATAAGAGTTGGGGAAATGTACCTCACAGCTTTGACCTTGGTCTGAGAGCTGATTGATTGGGTATTTTTTCTCTTTTTGATCTTGTATCTCTCAGACGCCTGCTTCACCTCTGCCCATGTCTAAATCCTGTGTCTCTTTCTATCTGTTCCTCTCTCTCGCTTTTCTTCTCTTCATTCTCTTGCTCACCTTTCTACTCACATTAAAAGCTGAGGTGAATACATGAAAAGATTGGTGACCTTTTAATGAAAATGTCAGTATTCCTGTAGTGGGGGTAGGGGTAAGGACTATGTTACAGAGACCAAGTACAGTCTCCATGACACTTGAGCTTTCAAAAACTCAGCTACATGTTCCATGACACATCCTAAATGTCTCTTTTTCTTTGACTCACGGTCTCAAAGTATTTTTCCTCTGACATAGGGGTGAAACCATCTTTGGCTACTTGCTCTTTGATTTTCAGTAGAAGTACTGTTATGGAGAATCAGTCTGTTCCCTTTATCATGTTCCTATTAGTCTCATTAACTTAAGTAAAAGAGAGAGCACAGTTTAAAAAAGTGTATACATATTCAAAATTTGATCCAGACAATTTGGATTAAAGTCAGCTGTAAAGAAAGAGACTGCATAAACAATTCCTTGGTGATTTCCACAGCAGTATTTCAGCCACAACTGGTCTTGACAGATGTACACCTGAGAAAAAGTCACTAGGGCTAATGTCACTTTGATGTCTTCCTTTCTAACACTCATAACATTGTCTTTTTTTCCCTACCTCTGTGTGTAGGATTATGAGTCCACCTTAAATTGACATGTAGATCTTTGTGAGTAGCTCACAGTAGCAGGAGCCACACAGAGCAGTCATGATCATTTGTCGACTGTACCTCTGCCTTTTGTCACGTTTTGTCTTCCATCTCTATTTTTAGTGTGGCGAAAAGACGTCAAGGCGAAGGTGTACTTTAAGTAAGTGACAGCCTGACGCCCAGCTTTATTTGATGCTTGCCAGATCAAAGCCTCACTGCAGGGCACGCTAATTTGAAGTCCACCGCAGTGATGATCGCTGTGCATGATTACCCCACAATGGCACTCCTATTAATCACATCACTCTGATTATTCTAATTTGATTTGACTTAGTGATGCCTCTCCTCAGTTTTACCACTCTCTCTCTCTCTCTCTCTCTCATCACCGTCATCACAACGTCTCCCAATAAAACTGTCAAGTGGGGCGACTGCTCTCCGCAGTAAGTGGATGACATTTAAAAGGCTACAACATGACTGACAGTGTACTCACAGAGGGAGGGAGTGAGAGTGCAGAGGGGGGAGGAAGACAAGAACAGGGAGAGACAGAAAAGATGAGGGAAGGAGGGGATGCCCATGTTAATACTTACAAATGACTAATGTCTCCCTCAGCAGGTGCCATGGCCAGACAAACTGGATAAATATTGAGATTCCTCCAAGCACAGCAGCACACAAATTGAAACCCAACTGTTTCTAATACACCTCTTGAAGTGACTGGCCCTGTCGGGTAGCTTAGCTCTGTCTTTCCATATCAGTATGCATGGCTAATTGTTCTATGTGTTTGGTAAATGTTTCCACTACATCCAGAGTCACACAGGCTCCATCTACTGTATGAGTATTGTCTGAATAAACATTATCTGGCTTATGCTGTCAGCATTTATTAATATGTACACTAGGAACATGAACTGCATTTCATGTGAGTTTTTTTTCTAACTCTAGGGTAGTTTACAAATATAGTTATGCTAATATCATACTTATATGACATAAACTTATATGATGTAAAACTTCAAATGCAAAGGTGTGTAAAGCTAAAAAAAATAATACAAATAGTTGTATACTCAACTTGAAAGTAATATATCACCAAATTGTTAGCTTTTTAGGAAACAAAAAGTATCTTTGCTTTTGACATCTTTCTGGCATCTGTCAGCATGTCAGCAATACTTTGTTTGACTGTTTTAGATATGATGAAAATTCCTATTACATCAGCAAGCTGCAGTTAATTCTGACACAGCACAGCCAGTGATTATAAAAAAATTAATTAATAATAATAAAAAAGACACTATTATAGTTTTTAAATTATCTTTGACAACAAAAATAATAGAATGGCGCCTGATTACAAAAATATTTGACTGAGATAATACTTAAGACTCCAACAAAACGAGTCTTGCTTTAGTTTGCTTCTGAAAAAAAGTTGTTTAATTTTTTTAATATGGAAGTTTCAGTGATCCCAGATACTGAAGTTGAAGTAGAATCATTCTGTGCTGCCCTTCCTCTTTCTTTAAACTCTAATGTAGTCAAACCAGCTGTGAGTGAAGTTCCTGACTCGTGACTCGTCACATACTGATGCTTGGTCAGAATTCCTTGGTGTAATGCACTGGGTACCCTAAAAGTGTTGTTTTTCTTTTATATGCTGGGAAGTCAGACGGACTTTGTTAATATCTGAAATGCCATGAGACTATAGCCAAATGTATTCTGGTGGTCTTGTTACTGTTGCAGGACTATGTCGGTGGTAACAAAGAAAATGGAATAGAAAATAGCTGAAGCTGGGAGAAGTTTTTGTTCTAACATGCATTTAGCATACAAGTGTATATTTTAACCCAATCTATGATCTTTTCCCAAACCTAACTCAGTAGTTTTATTCCCTAAAGCAAGGATTATGCTCTATTGCAGACATGGACACAGACAGCTGCAGACATCATGAACAAGTAGTCATTCTTGTTATACTTCTTTGGAGTCCGCTTGAAGTCCACCTGACAGGCACATGCATAGTTGGTGCAATGTAATGATGTGTCTCCGCATGATCAAAAAAAGTGGCAGGCACACAGATGTCCGCTCACCATCTGATGATGAAATTTACATCATTCGGAGCAAAGCAGACCCTACCAGACTTGTGCATGGGGAAACTGTAACTGTAAGTCTAACAGAACAACAACTGAAAAGGAAAAGTAAAAAAAAAAAAGTTCTAGAAATTTGGTTTTAGTTTGTCTCCTTATGTGGAATTTTTGTTTTTTATACTTCCTCATCTGGCAATATGCTATTTTCTAGCTCTTGCCTGTATTTAAATTTTAAATATAAATATAAAAATTCTAATCAGATATAAAGATGTGCTTTCAATAACATTCCAAATGTGTCCCAGTGATAGGGATAAGTTAACTACCAATTTTCTCTCAGCTTCTACTGCCTCAACATCCCAAGCTAAAGCTCAAAGCAAGAGCTCCACCCTGACTCTGTGGGTCTAGCCTGTGACAGTTTTTGTGCGTCATACGCTCTATGTCCTGGTCCAAAGCCCAGACAACACCAAATCACATCCTCTTTTCAGACAATAGACCTGACCTGCCATGATGTACCAACACAGCAGGCATCCACCACTCCGCAGAGGGCAGGAAGCTGCTCCAGCTGACCCACTGCCTCCTCTCATATACAGTCACAGGAAGTTCCCTCAGCCAGCCAGTGTTCACATGTTAAATAACTTCACCTCCACACTGCTGCTGACACATACTATTCCAACAGAGGCTCACATCAATCATTCAGGAAAGGATTTGTACTATTTTCAGAACAAAAAGGTTTATTTTAATGTACACCCAACTTATCCTGTGAAGTATTCAGCTAAACAGCATGTTTTAACATTGATATAGTTACAAATAAAGGAAATATATTGACATACACAGAACGAATAACACTGAGCATTTTTCTCTAAAATTATCAGCAGTTTCCTTTACAGATAAAACAAAAATCAGTATCACCATGCCTGTGATGATTCCTAATGTCAAGTGTAATGATAAAAGGCTGCCAAAGTCTGTTACACTTCCTCTTGTGTTGTTCTAGGACAGTTTAAGCACAGGCATTGTCAATAGACTCTCTTAGACATCTACATAGGAGCTTAATAAAAGCTCTTTGCCTCAATAAAGCATACATTCTACACTGTGCTGGTTTAGGAATGAAAAACTCTTTAAATTACCCCATCTTTCCATGTTGCTGGAAGTTCAACAAGATTAGATATGTGACAGTTTTCTTTGCCTTTATTTGTTTTTGTTGCTGTAGGTGATGGTGATCCAAACAGCAGGATTGTAAAAGCTGTTGTTTATGTTTAATATTAAATGTACTTGTCTACTATAGAGTATTAAAGACAAGTACATTTGCATCAACAGGAAAAAAAAAACATGCAGACATGCACAAACATACTAGACTCCTGCTGTCTTTAATACATTCTTAGGACTGTAAAATTCACACTTATTGGTCCAAAATGCAAAGACAGAATGGCCCATTTGGCATACAGATGGCACTCCTGGTAAAGTGTAATTGGTGCACAACCATGGCACTGTGTGGCCTAGCAGCCAGGGGCAACACATTTTCTGGACAAAGGGCAGGATGTTTTTGGCTCAGTGGTGGGTTATGGCAGAACCATGGGCCATAATGCTGTAGCCATATGTTGGGCAACTCTTATAGAAGCCTGTGTGTCTTTGTGCATGGTGCTGGAGGGTCACATGTCTTTGTGTGCTATGTGTTATGGTGTGACACTGCCATTATGGATGAGTGCTGACAGCCGGTGGAATGGCCACAGACAGAGGGCTTGTACTTGTTGTGTTAACACTGGCGGGACACAATAATCTGCTACTTGTAAAGCAGGTATCGTCTTGACAAAACCATTATTGTCTCCACATGGTAATGAGGGCTAGGGAGGGACTGGGAAATAGATTTAGAGGAGACTGGTCCTGAGCCTTGGCCTGCCTGAAATGGGGGTGCAGTTGGGGTGGGGTGGGGGGATAGGGAGGCAGGGGAGTGGGACATTAGGTTTGTTCTTTTGCATCACTGAGCACTGGAGAGTTGTCTTAAATTGCCACAATACAAATTAGCTGGGCTAAAGAATGGAAGCTACAGAAGAGGGGGAAAACAGATGACAAGCCTGAAGATTTAAGTCAAACATACAATAGAACGCTGTAATGCCCCCCCTCCTTCTGCCCACATCTTCCTCTCTGAGCATAGGATCAGGGTGGAATGAAAAGAAAGGGAAAAAAGAAAACAGGGAGTGTTGTTGGTGTCTTCTAATGATGGAAGCAAAGATGCAAGTCAATAGAGCAATTCATTAACAAATCAAAGTCCCAAGGGCCTGCCTGGCAGCATGGCTGTGTTCGTGAAAACCCTTCTTCAGAATGGAGACCCATATGCTGGGGTCAGGGTGACACCCCTCTCCACACTGTTTACCATTCAGCATACACACACTGTCGCTGGGGTCATCACTAACACATCCACTGCGCACACAACAGAATTTCCATATGGTCCATGAAAATAGATACGCTGTTGGACCTCTTTTACTTCCCACGCCCCGGCCTTTAGTGCTTTTGGCTGCTGTGTGGTTTGTCTGTGTCCACACACTTCAGGTGGGTTAGAGAGACAGGTTGGGGGGTAAGAAGGGGTTCTGCTGTTGATGAGGTTAGACATCTAGCCTAGTCAAGAGCTTAAAGTACAGTGTTCATCATTCTAATCCAACGAAAAATGTTCCTTTCCCTTACTTTTACTCTTTACCCTTCCCACTGTGGGCTGTTATGGCCCTCCCTGTATTTGTCTCCCCCACTTTATCACTCCCAACCCCCTGCCTGTAGTGCACCTTTCAGAAGACTTTCAGAACTCTTGCAGCAGTGGCGTTGATGTTGCTTCATAAGAACGTGAGGGCAGTACTGATGGCCGCCTGTGAGTGTGAAGCCCATTGAGACACTGGTGACCCGCTGAAGAGGATTCCAGCCTGAGGGCACTTCACATGACTCTTTCAAATCCACACAAATAAAGCTCTTTATGGCCTGAAAGTGGCCCCACAGAATGGGTGCTACAGAGCCCCCTGAAAAGCCCAACACGATTGTCATGGATATTACAAGAAGCGAGCAACAACGGACTGAGGAGACAAGTGTTGATCAGGAACAAAACTCGAGCAGACTTTTCCGTGAGGCGGGCCAGGGAATGTTGACAGGCCGGTGAATGGTCTGTTTAACCCTTTGAAAGTGAATGGGGGCTCCCTGAAACAAATGCATTCTGATAGACTTTGTACGCACTGGGACACAAAAAGTACACTAAGCCCCTGCAAGGGAACCAGGCAGAAGGCAAGAGACGAAAATAAGATTGGAAAGGTGGGAATGTGTTTGCGCCAGATTCCATCAGCCCGGCTCTTCTATTTTCTGGCTTCAACGCTTCTCTTTTGAGCTCAACAGAGAGATGATTTAAGCCTTGACTGGGCTCTAGCATCCATTCTGACTGAGCCCATTTAGAGTTTTAGACAGACTGTTTGTTCACAAGAGTATGCTGTGGTTTGATGGAGAATGTCACGCCTGAAGTGAATGATATTCCACTGGCACTGGCAGTCATTCATTCAGTCACCTAAAAACTTTATTTCTCTATCACCACTTGGGGCAAGCCAAGCTTAGAATGCATTGTTATCAGATTTTGTTTCATTTATCGACATGGGTGTGACACTTACACCTGCCAAAAAGAATATCTTGCCATCAGGAAAATACATGGCTGAAGAGGTTGCAGTATTTAAAAAAAAAAAAAAAGTAATAATAATGTAATTTTAAAATGGTAATTGCAGAAATGAAAATGCTTTACTTTGTAATTAAACTTTGCTCTAAAACAGATATTACTCCTGCTGATTTAAAATTGGGGCATGTGACAGTTATGTGCCCGTTAATTGCAAAACTGCTCAGCATTGCTAATTGTTCCACGGGTGAATGAAATAAGGCTCTGGCAGGGGTACTCTATCAACTGAATGGGGTGAGTGTAGGCCACTGTGGCACTCTGCTGTGTCACCTGTGCTCAGCCACACATATATATGTTAATGCATATCTGCTCAGTGATTTATTTAATTAAGTAATGTGTGTTTACGATAACTGATGAAGGTTAAAACTGAGGACTCCGAAAGTAACAAGCTGGCCATATTTTACAGGAATTTTTATTTAACATACATGTAACTCATTTCTGTATTACATTCCAATTGACAAGAGTTCAGGATTCATTCTGGTATAAATGTGCCACTTATAAGTTGCCGCCTGTTCAAATGTGCCTACATATCCAAACTCAACATGAGTTTCCTCCAGCAAACTGCTACAACTGTCAGCCTCCTAACTCTCACACAGCCTTCTCAGAGAGCAAAAAACTTCTCCAGCAGAGCTCCTGCATGCTGACGGTAATCCAGAACTTTGGAAACTGCAAGGGGGAAGAGAAATGTGCTTAGTTCAGCTCCTTCTTGTCACAGGGTGTAGTTTGAGTGGGAGCAGACATGGCTGCCATTGTGGGAGCATTCTGTGTTGCTGTGTTTGTGTCAGGAAGGCTTTCAGCAGCGAGCCTTGTGACAGTGAGGACGTGTGAGGTGCATTGAGATGTCCTCGTTCTAGGAATACTGCCACTGCCACCATGAGACCAGCCAATTATGCCTCAAGCATGCAAATGTCTTGCAGAGAGAGAGAGACAGAAACAGAGAAAAAGAGAGCACGCTAAGACAAAGACACAATAGGGTCTGTGAAGGTTCTGTGTGTGCCCTAGTCAGTCTGAGACTGTTGTTTAATTGCCATGTTTACCCAGTGACTACATCCCATGTCATTAGCACACAGTGTAGTGTCATTTGTGTTGTCACACCACTCTATAGCACCATGGGGTCATTAATGCTCGAATGGCATGAGCGAGGAAAATTGACATATTTTATGTGGGAAATCCTGGTATACTCCATGGAGTTGTTTTCTCTACTCTTTCAAACAGCCGTGGGGCCAATTAATTTTTGACCAGTCCATATCCCAGGGACTGCTGTTGCTTTTAATGGTCTGGTTAGCTAGCTCTCACGTGTCACTGTGTATTTGATGAGACAGATAACTGTAGTCTTTCATAACAGGGTTATAATAGATGAAAAAATATAGGTGTAGAAATACAAAGTAAAATCTAATATAAATGTGAAAATGCATGCATCCCATTCATTTATGCATATCAGCTTAAAAAAATGATGTAAAAATTTACAACATAGGAAGAAATTGCTTAGCATAAATATAAGCGTGTGAATTATTTTCTAACTTGTGTTTACTATGATGCATTATCCTCCTTTTACTCTCAAACACAGAAACGGGAGGAGGGGGAGAATAAACACAAAACAGAGAGTGGGTGGCAAAAAAAAAAAAAAAAAATCTCCTGAATCCCTGACTGCCTGGTCAACACAGGTGGCAGATTCACAGGAAACAGATTTAATTATGCTCCTGGTAACAATGCTTTGTCCTTACAGCGGCTGACATCCCTGTTGACAAAGGCCGCCACTGCATTCTAATCAGGAAACAAAATGCCGTGGAGCGCCCCAAAGCTCTGTTGGCGAATCATTAGGCAACCACCTCCCAAGATTCAGGGAAAGCAAAAGAAAGTACAGCCCTGACATGCAGTACAATGCCATAAGGCAGACAGAGCTTGCTTTCCACCCAGGAGACTGAGGTCCACCAAGGGGAGAGGAGAGGAGATAATATGAGCAACTGACAGACAGACAGACAGACAGACAGACCGACAGTCGCATTGCCCTGCCTGGCCATCCCACCACGGCTGAGCTTAACAAGGAGGCTGACAGGCTACAGCTGGGTCCTGCCTAACGAAGGCGGGGACATTAGCGGGGCTCTACGTCTGTCTCATTAAAAGACGTCAGCCCACCTTGATTTCCACACACGCTGCCCACTGGTGTGACAGCTCGGCATGCCACCAGCCAGTGAGAGAGCAGCATAGGGACACTGCAGGGTAGGTGACAGGAGGAGCTGTTGACATTACAGCATGGGGAGGGATGGGGGTCAAATGTAAGGGTGACCTCTGTCTCAGGGACAGTGATGACCTCGTTAGGGGCCCTTGACAAAAGCAGGACTGGCTAGGTGTCACCACTGTCATGGTATACACAGGTTGGCTGACATCACAGTCTCTCATAGCTGCAGCTCCCACCACCTCTCTATGACTAGTCTGTACTGCTGACATAGGGACGTTCACTAATGAGCATCAAAGGGTCTGTCCTTCAACTAGTAATGAGGACAAGTGACGACAATATCACATAATAACAGTGACTGGAACATGAGTCTGGACAGTAGAGGCCAGAGCAGTGTGAAAAAGATGAAAATAACATTTTAAAGGGCTGTCTCTTTTAAAATGTCCACTGTTTCCACCTTACTGCAAACAGAATGATACAGATAAATGAAAAGTGGTTTCATATTACAACATGCCCCATTTCCAAATGAGGATTTTTTTTTTCTACTGTAAAACTAAATTCATAATGCTGGTGAAGATATACTACACAGAGTCCAAGCAAAGGTTTATAATTATGCAAAAAGGTCCCAGTGCAGCACTATTATGGCCCCCTGGTATAAACCCAGCGCTATATATTCAGTTCCAGCGGCCTTCTCTGCAAGTCTCCAGAGCTCAGTTTAAGAGCAGGATGAATAGACTGATGAAGTGCAGGTCACAAGTCTGTTTGATCCAGTGATAACGAGGGGGTTGAAGAAATAATCTATCAGCAATAATCCCTGACTCAGGAGACACTTCTGCAACACACACATACACAGATGCATGCATGCAGATGACAGATGCACATATCCAACACACACTGATCACCATATTCAGCAGGCCTTCATTATCACTATAATGTGAAGCAGGGGAGCCTGCAACCAAAATGACCAATTATCCGGCATCAAGTATATCACCCTTCTTTCACTGCTTGGGATTTATTACCATAAGATACCACATCGGTGTAAATGGCTCAAAAGTGAAAGAGAAACAGATAGATAATGCTGTTTATTGTTTAGAAAGGTACAGGGAGAGAACACTGCACCACTGGGACCTTGCTGAGCCTCAGTTGAAAAGGGAGCACATAAAATACACAGGAGAGTTTATCAAGGAAAAGATGCCATACTCTATACGCATATATCATTTCTAATATGTACCATAACATTTCCCTCTCTTCTTTAGTCACAGTGAAGGGTAGGATCCCATTTCCTACTTGAGCCCATGTTAAGATAATCATGTATCCATTTACATTTACCATAAAGGAATATGGAGATGAGGTGGAATGTCAGCAGGGGGTTCCTGACACACACATACACACATATATAGTCAGGTACAAGCACATGCACACACACACACAATCACAAATGTATTTGCCTTGCTATGCTGTCACAATCAGGACATTCTGAACTATCACAGATTTAGATTAGAAGCTGTCAGTGTTTTCGTTGCAGCCACTGTTCACAAATGAAAGACTGAGGCGAAGCGAATGAACAAAACAACATCCTAATGATTGTTTATACAGTGGAAACATGAAGCAATTTTGGCTGATTATCAGGACAATGTCTGCCAATGACGCCATTGTTAGTGTACAGGCCAGAGAAAAAAAGACTGATTGAGAACAAAGCAGAGACAGCTGAACCCATCATCTTTTATTCATTACATAAATGACATTTTAACAAGAGAAAATTCCTCATTATTGCTTCATTATACTGTATTAGATCTCTGTCTAGCAGATTGATAGAGTGATAGTGCTTTTATGAATATCAATATGTTTAGACAAGGGGCTTGTGAAGAACGCAGCCAAGGTCAAAGCTATATGTTATAACAACACAAAACCCGACAACACAATAATGTCAATAGGTAAAGCAAGATTGTTGATATATGTAAAATATCATTTCAGGTTTTGCAAAGGTTTTGTTTTAAATTCAGTGGGTTATTACCGGATTTTTGTGAATATTTTAACAGCTAGTGGCAATGATAAAATCATGTCTTACAGAATGATGTATGTATACTATGACTTTGATGTTCTAGACACAAAGTGATATATTGTCTGAACTACAACCATTCTCCTTGGGATGCATGCAGCAAGCTATTTCTTGGTTATACAAAAATATGCAGTATAATAATTTATTGCATGACAATACATTTAATTTTTTTCAAAGTCCTAAAGCTTAATATTCATGTTTGCCTTTTACATTCAGAGAAAAAATATTCTGCACATGCAAATCAAAGTGAGGCAAGTGCTCCCTGGCAAGCAAGAATAGTTTATTCAAATTGGACTGGTGACCGAGAGCAGAGTACAGTAAATGCCTGAATGCAGAATAAGGTATTTATATAAGATGTGGCTACTGTATCCATTCGAAAGAAGCATTATGCTCACTCAAGAAGGAAGGTGGAAATGTTGACCTTTATGCTCTGGAGTATATGCAAACACATCCAGGAACCGAAAAACACAGGCGCAGCATTGCACATAGTTTTTCTTCTCTCACACATTTCCCACCTCAACTCAGGGGATGTTATCTCAAATAATTACCGGTGGCCTCTCCCTGTCCCTAGTGGCTGGTGCTTGTGAGCTAGTCGAGACAACAGTAGGTCACAGTGGAGGGTCTGCTCTAGGAAGAAGTGAGAGCATTAGCAGAGATAGTGACAGTGGTGGTCGGGGTGTGGAAGATCTGAGACTGCCCTCCTATGGCCCTGGCAACAGCTCTTAATTAACCACCCAGGTATTGCTGAGCCTCACGGCCCACTGCCCGGCTGGCCATATGGCTGGAGCTGCGCCATAGCCATAATTGCCAGGGGAAACACTGCATCAAAAAGAACTCAGCCAACATAAAGCTTGTGTAAATTATTTTTAATGGTTCCCTTCTGGCAGGAGCACGTGTTTGTCATCTCAAAAAGAGCGGCCGAGCGAATTATTCGCCCTTGACCCCTCTTTTCCATGCACTTGCTCCATGCTTGACAGTTTGACCTGTCTACCTTATCCTAGCTGGTGTCTCACACATATCATACAACACACACACACATGCACACACAGCCATTAGTGCTGTTACACTGTTAAGCAATCCTCTCCCCTACTGTTTGAGTGAGTGCTTATAATGCACAGACAAAAAAGGCATTTTTCTTCATGCCCTCAGCCACTTCAGAATGACTCATTGGTGTTGTGTTTAATTATTGGTCATAACATTTCCTTAAATCTAACATTAAATTCTAACATACAGGCTAAATATTCCCTCTTTTATGAATGTAATATAGATGGAGCAAAACATGATTAATTAATTACTTTAAAAAGTGCAGTGCATGTATTTCATATTTGATTGAAAGCCAGTTACAGTCCCTCATCAAAATTTCACCTCGCATGCTCTTCAAACTGGCAGCCATCTTGACTTTAGAAGAAGAAAAGGAACAAAAGATTATGAGTTGGCCTTCAGTCTGTAATTACCTAATCTGTTGTTCTTATGGTCTTTCATGAACAAGCATCTCTAAAGGGATGAAAATTGTAGTGAAATTGGTTCCATGCCTGTCCTTTCTTCTCTCCTTCACCCACCTTCGCTCCCTCCCTCTCCTTCTGTCTCTTTCTCTTTCAGTTAATCGTCCCAGGAGGGGTCCAGGGGGGATAAAGTAGCACCTCATTGCAGTTTTCCTCTTGTGTTATTTTTGACCATAGTTCTTGTACAAGGATGTTGTTGTGAAGAGGTGGGAGGGGGGCAAAGCTCAGTGGCCTCTGAGGTGGGTTAAGACTGCTGGCTTTCCTCTGTCTGGTGGCTACTCACAATATGTCAGGAACACAGGACATTTCCATGCCCCAGCTCCCCCTCTGTAAGTCTCACGCCAGGCCATTGGTGAGCTGTTTTTTTAAGGAAGTGGCTTGCAATCTGGTCAGAGCGACCTCACATCTGCCCTGCTAATGGGAATGCTGGCCTCCTCCCAATTTGCCTCCCTTAACACCGTCCTTACCCACACAGGTCACGTCCTCCAAGGAGCTGAATGAACACAATACAATACTCACACATACACAGAGGCATGCATATAGACATGAAGACATATGCATGTACACACAAAAAGCACTTTTGCACAGACACACTGTTGCACAGTATGCTACAAGTATACAGATTACAGACACCTACTCACATGCAAAGACATCAGCTTGCTGAACTGCGTGTGAGGACATATGCATACATTATGTACACACTTACCTATACAGACACATTTATGCATATTACAGTACTAATGAGTACTCATTTTCTGATAACTAATGAGAATTTCATTCTTATTTATAACTTCAGTAATTGTAATGCGTACATCCCAAAATGTAATAAAAGCGTATTCTAACTGTACACCTGAAAACAGCTCACAAAGAAAGTCTAAAATTGATCCTCACAGAAAGGATAGATCAAACATACACACTGTGACTGTGACCCAAGTGTCTTTTTGTAATACAGACCATAAACCTTAGAACAAAAACAATCACCAACAAACACATAATACTCAGCTACTCCTTAGTCCAAACTCCAACTTAATGACTTGGTTGACACTTAGTACCACACACAGTGCAGTTGAGTGGAAATGAAAGCATAATTGCCACCATAGATCCAACACATACTGAAAATAATACAAGCAGGCATTCATGCATTTAACCACACCATCAGCCCACTCTCTTGACGATATCTGAGTCATTACCAGAATATATTTTTATGGTGTTTTCTAAAAGCCATCAGAGATGAATCACACTATCAAGCCAGCGTTGCCAAACAGACTCTGTGTATTAACTTGATGCAAAGCCAGTTTAATGTACCTGCATTCTGAAATAGCTCCAAATCGACTGATTGGCAGTTATTGCATCTTAGGCCAATGAGAGGGCAACAGAGGCGGCTGGTTCACAGCTTTAATGAGCCCCACACAGTGAGACAGGGAATGAGATATCCCCAGTACAGACTAATCTAAAATGCCCTAAAACAGCAGGTCCATAAATTAAGCAAAAGACACACATGCCTGAAACACAAAACGCTTTGTAAAGCAACCTTTTGTGCTGTCGCTTTGACTTGCACTTACTGAGAGTGTGTCTGGCTGCCTCTCCAGCAGACTGCTTGAGTAATTTTGCCATGTTCTGATCCTAAGATACCCAGCAGAATAAATGTTTAGCCCCATTTCTTCTCTGGTTACAAAGCAAAAGAAAGCTGATAACACAGGCATATGCCAAGTTTCCTTCCATGTGTCCCCTACTATATCCTCAGCCCATCTTCCTTGAGCTGTCTTCATAAAGAGTCCAGTTGTATGAGAATTCACAATGCAAAAAATAAAATTAAAATAAAATTAAATAAAACCCACCACAACCTGCCCACTGTTCAAGGATGCTAAAGAGTAGTACGAAAGCAAATACAGCCAACGAGAGGGAGGAAGCGAAAATTAAAATGTAACACCATCATATGCATCTATACTAAATTTATTCTGCAATATAAATTATATGTTCACATTATTGGGTCTTATAAGTTTTAATTGGCCCTACTTGTCACGCCATGCAAATGCACATTTGTGAAGGGTCTTGTGTCCAAATGTACGTAGATTTGGCAATATTACACACCTACCAACACAGTGAACTAAGACATGCAAGACATTGATTGTATTGCCACTATAATCATTATTATGGTCATTAAATCCACACGCACAATACCTCCTCATTAATTCCTCATCATACAAGCATCCTACTAATCATGAAGCAGTCACCTTCCCAGGTAACCAATTATGATATCTTGTTGAGGAACGTATGTGAACAAATGAGAAAACTGCTACACGTTCACTAAAATTGACTGTGACTTTATAGTGACAGAAAAGTGGAAAGTGTAGTTTAAAAAAAAAAAAAAGTTGTGGTGCTGATTTGGGAAGTTCAGCATAATTTCTTCAACCAACCAGTAAAGTTTTAACATCACACACCTCTCCAGATGAACAGAGTGAAACAGAGGTCTCATTCTGAGGTCAGAGAGGTGACAGCGTGGTCTTGGTAATTCTAGGCCGTGTGTTTTCATCTTACCCGCATTTATCCAGCATCTCAGTTCTTCCTCGGAGACAGCTTCAATTACAGTTTACTGTCAAAAATCCAAAGCATTGTTTTACGCTAGCCACTCAATGCATCTTAGACAAATGACTGGAGATTGTGACCTAAGAGAAAACAATTTTCTTTTCAAACTGCTTTTTATAACACAATAGCTTGGAAAAAGGAGCAAGCACGTGGAATTATGCAAATGCCATGGTTTGGTGATGGAAACGAACACAGAAGAGTCTAAATGGACTCTGAAGAGTTATATATTTTTTCCCAAACTTTGTTTTGTCAAAGAGCTTTCCAGCTTGTAAGGTTTTTAGTGCAGCAGTGGTTGCATTAAATCTGAGAAGAGGCAGGGAAGGGAGAAGCAGTAGCCACATTAGGACAGCTGTGGGGTAACTTCACACACATGCACAATTACTGTTGGAGCCATGACATTCTTCTGATTGCTAATTAGTACTTGAATCGACTGGTTCTCAGTAGAACAACTTGAGGATTTCAAGCATGAACAAAATGTCAAGGGCTTTAATGGCCTTTTTCCTCTGTTCTCCACCGCTGCCTGTTTCTCTCCATCCTTCCTTCCACTGACATTATGGCAAGTCCCCTCTATCCAGAGTTAAGGATGGGTTGTCCAGCACCTCTCTAGTATGTCAGATGTTAAGTTTGTGGAATGCCAACTGGAGACAGCACAAACTGACAGCTTTGGTCAAGTGTAAAGTATTTGAAATGAAGCACTAGACATCAACTATGTATTGTGCAGTCTGTGAGAAACATCAGGTTCCCAGTCAGACTTAGCTAGTGAACATACTCTGAGGTGTGAATATGTTCAGTATGTGCATGTGTGAGGTTTACATGCTACCTGGCCTAATTAAGAAATATGGAAAATGTTTAAAAACTGTGAAGACTAGTCTATTGACCTTCTCATCACTATACAAGGGAGAGAGATGATGAGTGAGTTGGACTGGCCGTGGGGATGTGACCAACTCTGTCAAGAGAAGGAGGGACATTTATAACAAGAACACTCAAGTGGCAAGATACTCCCAATAATTGGTTCCATTAAAGCCATTTTAAAGTGCAGCTCTCTCACATAAGGCCAGGCACTGTCCATTTGCTCATCTCCTTGTCATGGTAATTTAGTCCAGCTAAATGATGCTAGCAGAAGCTCTCAGGCCTCTATTCTTGGAGCACACAAAAGAAATATCATTTTACCCATAGGTTTCTGTAATCTGGAATTAGGTGCCATTTAGAGCGACACTGACAGTGTGGTTTGCGAGGCATAGGTCCATTGCTGCTGTAAATGGTGATTGAAGAGGCTGAGATGGGGACAGAGGGGAACAAAGATGGTAATATTTGAGAAATGTGTTCATCATTGCCCTAATCAAGAGAGGAAGACAGCTTGAGTGAAAAAAATAAAAGATAAAATGTCATGGGTTTTCTAAATTGTTTATTTCTTTTAGTTATATGGATTTATGTTTGCTTTGCTGGCTCATGATAACAAAACTAATTGAAAGCCATAATAGCCTTGGTTCAGCCATGTCTTAAAAACATGTTGTTAGTTCTTTGGCAGCTAAAAACATACAAAAATTACTAGAAGAGCAAAGTTTGTTTTTGGTTAACCTTTTCTACCCCAGATGCTATAATGTAGGGTTGCAGTCAGACATGTAGTGCTACTCGTTTAAATAAAGAAGTGCATTGTGCACACATGCATGCACAGGTTGAATTGTAGCCTGTTTCTAAACCTATGTAACCAAAATAGCAAGTTTACAGTCAAATGTCTGTGTAGCCTCATGCAGCAGTTGTAAAGCCCAGGCCTATTAGCCTAGATGAATTATAAATAAATTGAAGACTAGTATCTGCAGCATATTACATGATATTACATCATTTTTAAATTATTATTTTGTACTGCATTGAATCTGTTTTTCTGCCTACACTGAACTGTTAATTTATGATATTGTGTTGCCATTATTATCATTGTCATTTTGTTGTCATTCTCAACAGAACTGTGATCATAATTGATTCAGCCAGATTTTATGTAATCATGTTTTGTTGATTACCTCACAAATTTGTCCTGTAAACAATAAAAAAAATTACAGAAATGTACAATTCACAATATAAATAAACTAAAAGCAACCTATGCACTGTGTCTTCCTCGGCTAGTTATGCTCACTTTGATTTGTCTTTATTTATGTACATATGCCCAAGAGTTTTACACTGGTTTGTGATTTTAACTGTGCTGTAAAATAAGGCAAATAAGTCTTTGTTTTTAAATCAGTATTTCAACAAAACTCTGTACAGCAGCGTTCCAAAGTCATGTGTGAAATTACTACAAATAAAACAAAAACGCAAAAGCTGCTGATGCTTTGATTATGTTGTTTTTGACACTCCAGCTGTTCATCCAAAAAGTAACTGTGCTGATTTGTAAATGTGTTTAACTACGAAGATGACATGAAAAGAAATATGCCAAAGCATCAAAGCATTCCAAATACATCATGGTGTCCAAAACTAATTTCCAAACAACAAAAAAGAGGATGACATGTTTTGAAGAGACATTTTTCCCTCATAGACAACTGAGAGCTGTTTTAGCAGACAAACACTGGCATATTTTCACTGTAACTTCATACCAAAGCAAGAACTGATCACAACGACAACAAGAGAGTGGCCGTGTAAACATTTCAACACAAAAGGAAGGAGGCAAAATCACCACGGGTTTGTGATGACGGGTGATCGATGCTTTGAAATACAGCAGCGGGTATTGTCATATGCCAGGGAGCTCTGAGCTTTGCAAAACTAACTACTCACTGCTTCTCTGATATCTCTTTTGCTAACAGACTCATTTGGATAAATCGGTGTGAATAAATATTGGCCCCAATAATGTTTGTAGTGGGTTTTTTTCTCCCTGGCCTATGTTGCCGGTAGCCATTATGAAAAATTTTGCTCTCTCTGCACTAAAAGCTAGGAAAATGAGCCTCTTTTAAATGTCGCACATTTAATATTTATCAGCTTTCTATTAGAATATATGCACACTCAAATCGTCAGCCTATGTGATCTATCGCTCTGCTAAATTATGGTGCCACATAGCGCAGAGGGGGGAAATTCATTACTGCTCAGGGCAATTTCCTCCCAAAACAAAAACATTTCATTCCTACAGAAAAGCCAAATTAATACTGGCTTTGCATGAACCCGATTTTATTTGCCAAAGAACTGCCACTTTCTCACTCACTTCATCCGCTGGATGAAGGATGTAAGTTGATAGCTGGGTAAAATGAGTTTCATGCGTGCACACACACATCTAATTTCACTCACTCACTCTCAGTCAAACAGAAACACAGATTTCCCACTTATTTTTTCCCTTTGTCTTGCTCTCTTATGCATATGCACACAAAGACAAAGTATATACCACTGCACATGCTATAAAGTGTATACACATGCAAGCATTTCATCCTACCTCACCAAAAGCCCTTTGTTTTTCCATGTTGGCTTGCATTTCTGACATCAAAGGGGCATCTACTCTCACAGTTGACTCTAGATGAGCCTGTTTGACGTCACCAAATTGGTGTGTCAAGTTTTCACATCAATGGCGGGTTTACCTTGTTTGACAAGCCAAACCAAGACACTTTAACAACTGTGAAAGGACAATAATAAATAACCAAAGAAAGCAATGAAAACAAGCAGCTTAGACACAGCACGTATGTAGATATTAGGACACAAAGGGAAAAGCTGTCTTCTCTGCTTTCAAACAATAGGTTTTACTATTGTTCATTATATAAAGAAAGTTATACCTCATTTGAATCATCACTCCTCTCGTAACTGTTATTCGTGGCCTTCCATCCTCAAAGTGCATTTGTCTCTGTGTGTTTGGACGAGTAATCTAAATGACTGTTTCACTGGCTGGGTTGCCTTCTCATATAACGTCACTTTATTTATTACCTTTCCTCACAATCAAGCGGTTGTTTATGGTTTAAATATAAAAACAATCAGGATTATAATGCATGATGGGTAGAGTCACATGCTGCTATATATTTGACCATAAAGACTTGGTGGAAAGTTAAACGGCAGCATGCCCGGATGCCAGGAAGGTCAGGGACATGGGAGGCAGAAACATGCAAGGAGAGATGACAGCTGATTTGTTCAGCAGGTTTGAATAGCTTGATAAAGCTGTGAAGCCTAGAGTCCTGTTAAAATTTTAATAAACATGGTGGAGGCCTATTGACTGGAAGTGAAATATGCACGTTCTTCCCAGTGCTGGCTGGCCCAGAATGGGGCAATCATGTTTGACAATGTGAAGTGCAAACCTTTCAATCAGAGCGAAGTCTTATTTTGCTGAATATTAAATACGGGCTGTATTCTGCATGCGTCAAGTGAATTTATAAAGCTAAGGAATATTATTTCCACCATTTGACTTGCAACTCTGATCTCCATAAATATGATTCACTAATGCCTCTTAATATAATAAACTTATGGGAATGAAAAGCAGTGCTTATGTGTCTATGTTTGTATATGCATTACATGGCAGAGTATACAATATATATATTTTTTTTTTTGTTTTGTTTTGTTTGTTTGGGGTTTTTTTTATTTACAAGTAACCTAAATAATATGTATTTTTTTTCTTCACAATATTTTGCTATATAAAGGTAAGTTATTATTTATTTCACAGGAAAACCGGACATGACTCTCAGTGGCAGAAAAGTAACAATCCAACTCAAAATTGGCACTTTTCCTCCCACATTTGCTTTTTATGGACATCACTGTTGAAACCTGACAACCATCACTTCTTGATTTGCTGCCTGCGTCTTCAAAAGCACATGTAAATGCATATTAAGGAATTCTATTTTTATTTACTGCTTTAAGGAACATAAAGGCAGTGTCACATATAGCTGCGAAGACAACTCCACGTGAGGACAACTGAAGACTGCTATGATTGATGATGTGAAGAAAGCAAGAGAAAAGGACTGAGATTTGTTGGGTGGTGTGATGATTTATTTGCTTAACTGTCCCAGCAAATAAAAATGACATCAAATCAAATCAAACACCTGTAAATCATTGCTACCTAGCCTCTTCAAAAATGCAATACATGCTACAAATGCAACCTGAAATTTCTTTATTGTTGTTATTAGTAGTAGTGAAAACATGATTCAAAGGCTTTAAGTTTCATGTGCAGCATGTATTCAGAATTCAGTGTGTTCTATACTGTGCCTTTTTTAGTGTACAGTTTTGCCATCTGAACCAGATTTTTAAAGATAAAGTGCTGATACTGTTCCGGTACTCTACCTCAAGATGCTTTAACGCCAACATATCCCCTGACGAGGCAATGAGGCAGACACTATATGCATTTGCATACATACATATATTTAACCCCCACTAATACCCAGACACATGTGTTAACGTATACGCACATATGCATAGTACTAGACACACGCAGCCACAAACACATGTGTGCATGTATGAACACAAACAGTTTGAGACAGACCTAAACACAGTTACTGCACCCCCACTCCATATGCGCCAGACATAATATTGCAAGTAGCCTTCAAAATGCAATGTTTGGGTCAAGCCGACTTGCACTTCTAAGTAATTTATAATATGCTTTACTCCAAGGTATTGCACAATCTCATTATCATTAGATTTTTGCATATTTAACAACAGTTTTTAATTAGAAGGTATTTTATTATTCATGCACATAATTTGAGGCAAGCTCAGGCTGCCTGCTTTTCACGATAAAGATGGAAAGAGATGAGGTGGGGAAGAAACAAACATGCAGACTTTTTTTCTGAAATGGAAAATTTGGGTTTGTAGTCCTTAACTGGCAAGTGATTCCACACACTACTCTGGTAATGGCTCTTTTAATTTAGCTAATAGCTATCATGTTGTGTACCTTTATGCATTTGCTAAATTCTTAGCTGTGGGAGTTGTCTCCTGATGCTTTAGCTGTAAGTAGTTTGGTATGCTTTGGCTCTCAACATAGTAGCATTTGCTGCGGCTAGGCTCCTTGATGTATTATTAAAATTGGAAATGGACTCCAGGGACAGCATCTAGTTATGTGCTTTCATTTGCCGAATAAACCAAGCGTTGTTTTCATCTTTGCTCATGATTGTTAATGGCGCAGCTGATGAGAGGGGTGTGCGTGTTTTCTCCCACTCCCTTTATCAGCACAGGACTGTTATTATGCAGGCCAAATAGCCAAGCTGCTGATTTTGTTTTAGGTTTTCAATTAGTCATTTGACTAAGCACATCTGTTACTGGCAGAGGCCCAGAGCATAGACGAGTCGCTGTCACCTGCTTGGGGGCCAATGGAGCACAGAAGCAGCATGGCTATCAGGGCCCCTTGGTGACTACAACTACTTCAGAGCTCCTCAGGGGTGTGTCCTTGGTCCCTTCACATTTTACAGCCAAATCTTTAGAGGAAAGGTTCTTCCAGAAACACCCAGGGCCTGTCTCTCCCCTTGTTTTTCTGCTCTGTTAAAGCCCCGGCCTGTGGAGAATTTAGTGTTTAAAGACCTCTTTTCCAACTATAACTTATAACTGCCGTTGCAACATTGGTTTGAGGTTTCAAAACCACATTCACAACTCAGCACACAGCTGATGACTGTCTCTGTGCAAGTCTGCACAGATTGTATCTTCTTTTTATTGTGTGTTTTTATGGTGATTCTTTTAATCGCTTATGTAAAGGAGTCTGCTTATTTTGTCTCTCCCCATGACAAAAACTGAAGAATATACTCTGTGCCATTCTCTGAAGGGCTGTGAGTGCATTTGTTTAAATGTGGAGCAGTGCAAATAAACAGCCTACTTCCTGCACTGTCTCCACCGCAAATGAAGGAGATGTGCTATTTAACCCTGGGCACACCGGGATGTGCACACAAATCTTCATAGCATATTACATTATATGTAGTGTACATGCAAGTCATTTCCTCTGGTAGCTATCATTAACATCACCAAACACTATATTAATATTGAGCCAAAATAACAATTAAGGGTGTGGAAAATATCATTAAAAAGCAACGTAACGTGTGCTGGATATTGTACTTTGACAGTAGATAAAATGGTTAATGATTTAGAGTATTATCATTTCATATTGTGCTATTAGTATTTGCTCTATGGTAATTAGAAGTAACAGAATAAAAGGCCTATGTGTATAGCCACACTGTAATAAGCCTTTGTGAAACAACAGCAGGGTGAGATTTACTCTGTTGTACAGAACAAAAGCACTACGTCACTTCAAAAGTCAGCAAAGCTCTGTTTCATTATGGTCAGCGATTTCCTGAAGGAGTGAGGCGTCCAATACCTCAATCACATTAAGTCCCAGCCCATTTTGGAAAGCGAGACAGTAGTCAGGCCCCAAAAGAGCTGCAACCAATCTTTGATTGTCAGAGTTCAGGGAGGGTTCAGTCAGTAGCACCGTCGTCTCTCCCTGATCCAAGAGGGACTCCCATGGGGCTTTAATAAAACATTTTGCTCATTGTGGAAAGTAATGACCAACAATGTAAACTTGTGACTCGACAACAGATGTTGGCATGCTTAGTGGAAACAAGGTGCTGTAAAATTAATTTCATTTGAATTATTTACTGCATGCATTACGTGCTTGAGGAAGTAGATGGGGGTGGGTGGGGGGTGGCGGTGGTGGTTGGCAACAACAACAGAAACGTGTTCAATTAAAGGTGAAATAGTGGGATAGAGGGTGGAGGAAAAATGGAAAAGAGAGTGATCACATGTGTTCTCTCTCGAAAATCAAATAGAAATCATGGCAACGTTGACATCGCCCCTGTGATTTATATTTAATAGGGTTTATTATTTCATATTGTCACTTCAAAGGTTGTGCCAGGAAAACTTGCTGGAGATGTTTTCCAAATTAAATTACGCCAAATTAATATCTGGAGAACAAGTAAGAGGGCACTGTTGTTTTCTTTCAAGTGACTGCAGAGAGAGAGGGGGGAGGAAAAAGTCAAATAAAATCAAACCATAATGATTCTAAACAGAAATATGTCATAGGTGCACAAGCCTCATTTAAAGATATCACCATGCATGGATAGACAAACAGAAAGAGATACAGAGTAAAACATCATTTAGGATAATCTGCTCTGCAGAGCTTGCAGAGTTAAAGACAAGATCACTAATGAGAAGTAGAGTGGAACAAAACTTTCAGCGAGCTTGAAAACAGAAGCATAATAATGGGAGACAACTAAGTTAATTCAGCACTGTACATATCCCTCCTCAGTTGCACAGATGGTAAAAGTAGACCACAAGATATTATCACATGGCGATGGGTTGGTGATCAGTGGCCATAAGATCAATATTTCATGGCCACAAGTCAGTAATGCATAAAAATAAGATAAAGAAGTAATGTTCATGAGTTAATAAGGCATAGGATGGTGACAACTATATTGTGGCAGTGTCTCAATAATGTGTGGCCACAAAACACCACAAGATACAGGATCTGTTTTTTACTGACCAAACTGGACAAGCTCCATGGCCACTTATCAAACATGAAGCACTGATAATTTTATCGTAATTTAATTTTGTTTGAAGTTTGGGATCTAATATAAATGTATCCTGCAATATTTATCATGGTTGTCAGGTATTTCTAAAATGTCATCTTATCACATGATATAGTTGCCTGTATAAGGGGCTTTGATTTGCTACACATTGTAGCCTATGCAGTATAATCAGGAGCTCCTGCATCATAGAGAGGGTGCTGTTCTGGCAGGTCAAGGGAGAGAAAAAGTCACAAACTGCATCAAAGAAAACATAGACTTTGGGTGCAACACTCTATTCCTTTACTTTGTTTTTTTGTTCTTCGATCTGAACAGTTTTGTTTAGTTTGAACAACACTCATTTTCTCATAATTCAAAGCTTCCATTTATTTATCACCACATTTATCTATGGGTCATGGTAATAGCCCTATGTGGAGCTATATGAAGTAAACAACAGAATTGTTGAGATGAGTCCACAGTTTAGTTATCACATTCCCATGCCTTATTAGGTTGTGGCCATAACTTATTTATCTTATTCTCACACATTAATAACTTGTAGTCTGTTACTGTTTGGGATTTTTACCAATTATATTATATTTTTACCAATTATATTACCAGAGGGGCTCTGTAACCAATAGACCCATAAAATTAAGAATTATGGACTGAAACTCTAACTATTTTTTTAAATAGGTTTGAAACACTTATAGCTTACAAATTACATTTAGTAAGAGCTGGATGTTGTACAGTTTCTTTATTAGATGTATAATTTGGCATTTGTTAAAAACAGGTGTGGTTTGGCGAAATTAGTGGCTCTACAATGACCAGCAACTCTTTTAGTGTGAGGTAAAATCAGCTTGTGCGGTAATGTAAGTGAACCAGAACTATAGTGCACACAAACACTTTTGTTTCTTTCACGAATTGTATATTAAGCACCTTTTCTAACTAACAAAAAGCAGAACAACCCATATAACATTAAAACTGTTAACTAAAGAAAGTTAACATGTAAGATAACATGTTCTTGTAAGCGGAATTTCATATTCAGTGTGGTCCAGAGACTCTTTATGTTGTTTGTACGCCAAAACCTTATTGCAAGTATTTTTTGCTTCCATGTGTGACCTAATAACTTGTCACCGGCCTGTTTGGCCACAAAACAGTGCCAAGTAGAGTGTACTTCATAACATTATCAGCAGGCAGCCAGCGGTGTGACGCCATCAGAGCAGGAGAGATGCTTCACCTGGATTTCCTTCATCACCCTAACCCCTCAGGCAGCAGCTACAACAGCACGTAGCTACTGTTAGCGCTCTGCAGTGTGGAAAAATAACAGCAGGCACTATTGATATAAATATATTTCCTCTTGTGGTTGCTCCCCCCAAGTTATTCATCTGTGTGTTTATTTTCTCTTTGGAACCCCAGTCTTTGCTGTGCAAAGGTTGCCTTTGTTTGTGATGGTCCTGCAGAACAGCTCAGCTGAGTGTGAAGTGCTGGGATACAGGAAGTAGGGTTGCTCTTTAACCTAAGTCTTGTGATAAATGGAGATACTTAACAATAGTGTATCCTGCAACCTGGACCTGGCGCTGCTGACTTATCCACACTGTCCATGTCCTCTTCTTGTCTTGTTATAAAGAGGACTCCAACCCTCTCAGCTCTATAAATAGCATGATGATTAATTGTTTGGAGGTTAGATATTGCCATATGATTTAAGTGCAAAAATTGTGGTGCTGCAGGTGGTTACAGTGGCCTCTTGGCTGGGCCTTTAGTAGGAGCTCACAGTGGCTTTTGGTGCTGTGATCAAACATATTTTTTTTGAACATTCAAACCAGAAAACATCTGTGATTCAGAATGTAGATGTATCAAGAATGTGTATGTCATCTTTCCCTGTTTGCTCCAGAGGGATACGCATTTTCATACACACACATATGCACATATGTACACTATCTAGCCAGGTGCTTATTGTGTCCTTGATATGTAATGAGCACTATACAGCTCTGGGAAAAAAATTAAGAGACCACTGCAAAATGATCAGTTTCTCTGATTTTGCTATTTATAGGTATATGTTTGAGTAAAATGAACATTTTTGTTTTATTCTATAAACTACTGACAACATAACTCCCAAATTCCAAATACAAATATTTTCATTTAGAGCATTTATTTGCAGAAAATGAAAAATGGTCAAAATACCAAAAAAAGGTCCAGTGTTTTCAGACCTCAAATAATGCAAAAAAAACAAAAAAAACAAGTTCATATTCATTTTAAACAACACATTACAAATGTTTTAACTTAGGAAGTGTTCAGAAATCAATATTTGGTGGAATAACCCTGATTTGCAATCACAGCTTTCATGCGTCTTGGCATGCTCTCCACCAGTCTTTCACATTGCTGTTGGG